>DVQP01001154.1:0-16888 GCA_018231745.1 Danaus eresimus | reverse complement strand
AGATAAACCCTTGTGAATAAATCTTTCATGTGTGCGTTTGATTATAAAAATGAAAAATACGACCAAACATGAAAAATAAAAGAGTGGAAAGAAGCATTTTTTCTTAAAGAATTAATATAAATCGAAATAAAAATTATGTGGTTAACTAATGTTACAAGAAAAAGAGGTTTCATTTTCTGCTTCAATATTTTCATACGAAGCCACAAGAAGTGGCTTGTAAAGTTAAAAATGTACAAATAACGAAACAGATGAAAATACCTAACTTTACATAATATAAACTCCGAAATAAAAAATTAAGAACATGTTTTGTTGACATAAATAATAGCTGGTTAGATAAATACAAAATGGTAATAGCCTTTTAATACGTACATTATATTATTGGGGTTATAAAAACCGATCTGAACTAGTGATAGTTGTGTGCGGTGAGATTGAATCAGTTGGTAACAAACAAGGATATCGGATGATGAGGCTAACAGCGCGATCTCGGAACACATCCATCATATGTCACTTTTGTTTTGAACACTTTAAAGTTTAAATCATATTATAATAACTAAAGCATATAATTAGCATTCATTTTAAGAAACATAATATGAAAATATTATTTCGTATTTTCAAACTAATCAACAAAGGCTGCATACATACTTCTGTCAATTCAAAAAAATGGGGCTTATCGGTTTTACTTCAGTAGGGTTGTAAATATTTTCATCGAACATTTTGATATATAATGCTTTGGCATGTTATGAATTATGATGTTAAAACCAATCCAGTTCGTTTTTTTCCGTGTAACGTCGCCGGGAAATTTATCTTGTTAACGTTTCTATTGATACCCCTAAGATTTCGAAGGGATGTTTTCAATTCGCATTATGATAGCCTTTGAATGGACCTTAATAATATTTATCACAACACTATCGTTGCCCCACGGGTGAAATATCGTGATTGATTGTAGGTTGCTTATGATGCAAGGCAATAGGTTGTTACGAACTATTTTTTTATCAAATCTGGTACCTTGTCTATTAAAATTTAGTTCCACTATACATAATATTTAATTAACAATTCTATACGTCATATCATGGTCCATAATCTTATTTATCTATTCGCACATTTTAATGGTAAAAACAACATATAACTATAGCTAAGAAAAAAACACACGAAAGCTCTTTGTGATGATTGTAACGAAACAAAAATTTTTAATATAAAATGATACTAAAAATATTTTATTATACAAAATATGAATAACATTTTTAAACTATTTCTGAACATTTGCATGTCATTTTGACATTAGGTATCAGCTAATGTAATTGCATTAAGATTAAGCAATGGCTTTACATAGCTCAGTATAATATTGACATGACATTGGCGAAATCTTTAAGGAAACGTCGCGAACTAAAAAGAAGAAGTTTAAGCAAAGGCTGGAAAAAAAATTAGTGTCTCAACTAAACCCAAGATATTCGAAGTTCTATGAAAAATTTGCTAATTATATGTTAAAAGTATAATTTTCATATGTATTATGATTTATTACTTAATAATTTTTCATAAATCTACAATATTTACGACAAATATCCTTAACATAGTTTCAAGGAAGTACAGAGTTATGATTATAATTTTGTTTTCTATTCATCAAATAACAGTTTCAAGTATCCGCGGTTTAACAGAATTTCTAAACGTTATCGTTAAAATTAACTGCCGTGCTGTTAGTAACAGCCTTGAAGCATGCATTTATTGTTGTAGCATTTTCTTAAATCGTAAGCATACCATGAATAATATAAGAAAAAATAAACTTACTTTATAATATTATTCTTTATTTAGTATTTATTTTATCTAGATAAAAAGATAAAGTTTTAAAGCATTCATATTGCATTTTTATGCTCATATACTCTAAGGTTATATTATTTTGTATTAGATAAATGAACGATAAGTCCTACTCATGTTTTTAACCTTCGCTCGCTCCCGTGTACGTTGTTACTTACGTAACAAAGTATTTAATAGAAGTTAATGAAAAGTAATGTGGGAAGCTAATAATAGATTCAAAACGATTTCGATTAAATTAAGGTGACTTGAAATAATTAAATAATAAATAAGTCGAAGGTCGTTTGTAATACAAACAGACAGATTAATTATATAGACGTGATATTTAAGCATATTATATTATATACGAAAATAAATCATGCAAACGAATTTAAGGCAGACCTTATGTGTACATTTTCACGTGCGTCTGTAAGCACGTCTGTTAATGTCATGAAATAATAATTTATACGTAAATTTGTAGACAAACACACATCTAAGTAAACATTTGAGCTTGTTAACGCGTTATATACATTCAACAGCATGAACATATATTTACCAAAATGTGTCAGGTACAAGAAGTGTATTACAAAAGTTTTCTTCAGTCTATTATCTATTCGATCTATAGAAGCTATTAAAACGAGTTATTGTCAAATGTTTGGTTTGTTAATTTAATCACAGAGTTTAGCATTGTGTTGATTCCGGAAACGTTGATAGTGAAACTGTTGGTAGCGTCTTCATACTTCCTGTAAAAAATCTCCTCTCAAAATTGGAGATTTGTATTTTCATGAAACGGTTTAACTAAGTAAGACATAATACACAACGGTTTGACTGCGATTAACTATGATCAAGAGGGAAAAATATATGAGAAGTTGTCAGAATAAGAATAAGCCGACGAAGGCAACAGGAATTTAATTGACGTTATCTGAATTCCGATTTTAAGGATTTCAATCCTTGTTAATCAACCTTACAGAAAAACTTAATACTAATTAATTTACAAGTAAGTTCCAATTTAACATAGTATTTGACAAAAAGAATTGAAAAGAATATTTCATACATAACAAACACTATTAAATATAAAAAAAAAAGAAATAAGAAGTATAGAATACATAAATAAGTAAAATAAAAAAAATTATATAAAACTACAGAATGTATAAAGCAATAAATTATATAGTTGGCCACATCGTTGCCAGAACTAAACATACATGCATCGCACGGCCAATGATAAATGCCAGCCTTGTCCTATGATCATGTCTTTTTTATGTGACACCTAACGTTCAGATTGCGGCACATTACGTGAGTCTATAATATTTCGTAATTCGTTCAAAGGTGTTAACCATAACTTCCAATCAGAACTGACCTCACTTGCTGACCTTTAATATCTAAGGTCAAATTCGCTTACACATTTACCTGGATTCATTACAAGGCGTCTTAACGGCTAGTTACTGTTAATACAATAAATATGTCTGGCACATTCACTTGTTATGTAATCACTCGTGTCATATTTATGACCTTGTGACGTTACCGAGTGGTCGCGTGACGCTGTCAATGTTAAAAAGATGATGCGTTTGTGAATTGACCTCGCGAATGTCACGGACATGCGACGCTTTCAAAATGTTTGTCCAAACAATTGTAACCGTTCTCACGTCTAATATATTTGTTTATCTTCTAGATGTGACTGATTACAATCTGGATACGCTTCTTGTATTTTATCACAATGCTTTTATTTTACTGCGTCAAATTAATATGCTTAGATTTCATACACTAACTTCGAGACATTAACAAAAACATTTGATAGAATTTAACACCCAATCACACTTACCCAGTCATCTAATAATACATTGAGTGTTTTAAGTAAATCATTCATATTTTTGACGTTGTATGTTTAAGGTTGGCTCAACATTATGATAGACACGCAAGGCTTAAACCAAATTGATACGACATTAAGCTTTATTTCCTTATATATAACTCAGTTAATGTTATTACAGACATTTTCATATAATGTAAACCATTTATCCCCTTGAGGTTAAATGTAGGTCGTTTATTTCTAATCAAACATCGTGTATTTGGTATAATCATATATTTATTTATCCAACACTCGTTATCGTAAATACAAAATGGCAATTCCATCCAATTCATCCGACTTCATCGATCACATGCGAAAACATAACAGAGGAAATGAGGGCAAATATTACGGGTGTCCTCTCATCCTACATCAATCACGTTTTTCTCAGTCCTCCGGAATTTATACGGAATAAATGTGTCATTAATCATTATAGATGGACAAAATGCCAGCTTCCAAGATGTCATTTCGTCGATATACTTGCCTCGAACCACCACTTCATTATTCAACTAGCTCCATTAAAAATATTTCTTTTCATATTCCACAACTAATAATAATGTTGTTTCTTAAGCGAAATATGTTTGTGATTAAAGTTTTAAAAGGAAGACAATTAATAAATACATAGACTCTGATTTTAAACATGTTTCTAAAACGTCTACTCAGTCTAGTCTAATTCGTCATACCTGTCGGTATTACATAATCAACATTGTTGATGAACGAGAGCATTTTAAACTAGAATAGAAATCTTCCACTTATTATCATGAAAATTTATTCACGATGACGCAAATACGTCTTTTCAATCAATATGAAAACAGCCATATAATCAACCCTAATGGTTTCAGAAAAACTATATAACCTTCTGATAAGAAAATTGTCTATTACAAATAACTTCCGACAGCGAAACGTCAATTTCAGAAACCTTTTCAAATAAAATATTTATACACCATTAACAAAAGCCACGTTTCTCTTAATAACATAATTCAAACTTGTGGAAAGTTTAATCGTTATAAAATTTAAGCAATCAACATAGATTTTACTATAGTGGGCTATACCTTGAACTCAAATTCATCGCTAATATTTCCTCTTCTAATATAAAACATCATTATTAAGTTTATGAAGACAGGATTCATTTCATAGCTTCACAATTACATCATTACGTCCTTATTATTGCATTGAAAACTCTGTCTGCATAGCAACAAGCACTACTTTTCATTCCTCGCAATCTGTACCTCCCTTCGACCCAGACCCACTGCCTACTGCGAAAACTTTGACGTCATCGTCCCACATAGCAAACTTGCGGAGTAAGGGTTGCTTTATATGAAATGTGTATATTTTATCACGGTTGTAATGTAGAAACTTTAAACGACGTTCAATTGTCAACCTTGAATAGCATGTAAGTAATTATTTCTCTTCAAATCGTAATTCTAAATCAAGGCAGATAATCTTAGATATTATAAATTTATATTTCTCGTAAATAATAAAATATAAAATTATTATTTAATAGCTTTCTTGGTAGTATTGTAATAGTTTTTTTTTTGTGAGTAAAATTCTTAGTTACAGCTAAGGGGAAAGGAGTTAAGTTTCTCAACTTCACAAAAGTAGTGTTCATTTACATAAAATGAACACCTTAATGAAAGCGCCCTTACTATTCTTTGTATGAAACCCGTTTTGTATAACATACATGATGGGCGGTGTTTACTGTTTAATGGGATATTTGTCTCATTTTTACTACGTTCTTTTTAAGCTACTTCATTAAATTCAACTAGGCACTTTAATAGCTTTTATTTAGTGCATTAAAACGTTACAATATTTATATCCCTTAGTGTTTGTTTTTTAAATTATGGGAACAGTGATTATTGACATTTTTTAACATTATTCAAGATCTTGCTTATTCTTTGTATGAGCACTCCGAAATAATCAGCAGTCAGACATCAGCTGTTTTAACGTAACGAGATAAGACAATCAAATAACTAGATAAGTCAAATTATGAGTAACTTCACTACATATCAAAAGACATTTTTGTTAAGAGTTTTCACGACTTGTGCAATTTAATGAGAATTCACCCTTCTTTACAACATTTATACAGGATCATGAAATACAAAACAAAAGAAAGAAAGATTTTTCCTTTAAAAGGTTATACTTTGTTTAAAAATTAAATATATTTGTATAAAAAAGATACATTTAAAATTACTTCGAGATAATGTGGTAGCGCTATAGCTAGGTAAATATTGATGCAGTGACTAGAAGACGCGTCAGCAGACATTCTCTGTGATACAACAAGTTTAATTTCTTAAATGTAATATAGTTTTTATTATATTTTATAGTCGTATATTCACTTTGGATTGTTTTTACAACGTAATATATGTTTGTTAGAAATGAACACTCGCATTCACTTTGCTCTTTAGTTCACTATTTGTCTGATAATTATAATTAAAAATATTCCATTTATACTTGGTTTACTATTAAAGGTAAATTTGATTGGCTTAGATATAGATAAAATAGATATATTACTTCACATTCACAAAATTATTGTAAGCATAATCGACATTAATTTGACATCTAAATATGATAAATCTAATATATTTTCGGATTTACTACGCGATATTTATTGTGTGTGTGATCACACGTCTCGTCAGCCCGTGATCACGGCTGCTGTAAACTAACCAAAACGTCGCGATTATGTAGTTTCAAAGTAATATAAAATGGTGTAGTAAATCCGAAAATATATTAGTTTTATTTAAATGACTCGCGAAAATCTTAGATCTCATTTTAAATATGATCTTTATAGATCAAAGTGTAAATGATAAAATAATAAGTTGATATTACTAGAGTACGTCGGTTCGTAAATAATTTTTTTAATTTTGTAAAATAATAACTCACGGGATACAGTCCTGCTTCAAAATATATGTATGAAAAGAAATACCTACGCAAATGTTTCGTAAATGCAGATTTCTTTTGATATAGTAATTTAATTTAAAGTAACTCTGTTCTTGGACAATAATGTCTATCACATCAGAGCAATTTTTCTTTCCTCTTGTCGTTTTGCAACAAGCTGCGGCTTATCTTATCTGAAGCTAATTTAGGATTCATCGATCAATAAACTCGTGTCATTCCAGACGTTTTAGGCTTTTTCTGTGCTATCAATCACGAGATGACTTGAAATTGATGCCACCATAAACACAGTCATGTGACTTGTTCGTAGGAGATTTTTTTGGCACACGTAATAAATATTGAATTTGGTTCTCTAATAGGTGACACATTAAGTTACCACTTTTTTACAGTTATAGCTATTACAGTGAAAAGAACTATGAGCTAATGTTGGTAATTTTTTTTTGAATAAAAGCAATTTTTCCAGAAATATCAAATGACAGTTACGCGTGTAGCTTCAGGAATGAAAGCTCGATGGCTGATGTTTTGTCAACCTCTAAACAGAATTCGTAATTGTATAAGTCAGTTAAATGTATAATTTATGCTTATTCACTTAAATAAACGATTAATTCATAGTAATATATTCAAGATTAATAAATTTGCATGCTAGAATAAAACCTTGGGGTTTTTAATATTTTTTATAGAGTTCATTTATATATATTGTCAAATTTTTAGGAGAAATTGAGAGGAGACAATTGTCATTTCATATTTTAAATGAAAACGTATATAAATCTGTTGTAACTATTTAAAGGCAATATTACCTCAACACCATTACTGGCTTATTTGTTTAAATACTAGGTCAAGCTCAGTTTATACTCCAACAACATACAATATATTTTTAGACATGTAAACACAGCTTATCATTGAATAGAAATGACGACTTAAAGCGTTTTACATAAGATGTTATTTAAAAAAAGCATTCAATTACAGCAGCTTCTGAGCCTTTTATAGACCAATCGGCATATACGTACTGATAATGCAGTATTTAAGCAAAAGATTTGTAATTAAAAATTGTAGACAGTTTTGAAAGAAAACCGACTAACTGTTTTGAATTAAACCAAAGTTATTGTTCGGCTCTTTGATTTTGTCTAGATGATTAGCTCGAGCACTTTTATTAACATGAACTTATAATAAATAAAATAAATTACCTTCACTCCATGATTTCTTTGACCTGATAACAATAAAATTCGTATTGATATTATATATGAATGTAGTAAAAAGGCTTTCCCCTCAAAATATTTTGTACCATTATGTTAATTACGTCGATTGTCCTTTTAAGTCTTCCGCATTGAAATTCAAAATCATGTTCATTTTAACTCATCAAACAATGGAACACACTTGAGCATTTGTAACCTATGTGAAGCGTTTTATTACACATTCGAGGGCAATTAAAATGACTGAACCAGAATAATAGTTGTCACGTAATTTACGAGATTTTTTTTTTACGAGATTGTTTTATTAATTGTACATTAGAAAAATATCACTCTATAATAAATTTTATGTAACTAAATACATAACTTAAATATTTCCGATATTCGCGTTGCATAAGGGACAAAATAAAATACAGTTTCCATTTAGAGTAGTTCATAACAAGTAAAAGACGACAAAATTCCAATTAGCTTCACTGTGTAACATTTTTAAAATACGGGCACATAGATCCATGCAAGAAACATCCGTAAAACTGGATGCAGAAGATCGATATCAGTTTAAACATTGTGGTTACACAGTAGAGATAACCTACATCACTATCAGAAACAGCCAAAAACGGGAAAGTTCGTACACAAGAAAATTTGCATAACGATAAAGAATTACGACGCAACAAACAACGCATGAAAATTAATAGCTGCTTTTAAATATGGGATTAAAATTGATATATATATATTTAAAATTTACTGATAAAACTATATGAATAACAGAATTAAGTCAAGATGGAAGTATGTTTTTTTGCAAATAATATCGAATTAATTCTCAAGAAACTGGTGTTGTATCTCATATATTAAAAATAACATACTATTTATATGTTCTGTTTAATTTTGTTATAACATCCGGGCCTGGATATGTGGTTTAATTACTTACTGTCTAAAATGAAAATCAACACACAATGTTATTATTTAATTACTAACGTATGGTAAATAGTTTGTTCTGAGGGCACTAAAATAACTAAATGCTATTTATAAATACGTTACGATATCATAGGAGTGAACGAACTCTTTATAGATGATGATGGTCTTTGAATTGACGGTATCAGCCCCAGCAGGAAAATAATTGGGACTACTTACATGTAGACACATTTCAAACAGTAACCATGACCATAATCTCCCTAAACAGAAATAATAAAAAGGAAACTGACGCATTTGGATCCCACCAGCCGGATTAGATATCTCTCGCGAACAAGACGTAAAAAGTAATGATTGTTTAATACAGAAAAGATATTTTTTTACACAGCAAGATAAAGATATATTTAAGGTCTGTTCTTTTAGTATTCATTACAAAGAGGATAACACGGCATTAATCTCGCAAAAAAATGTTATATGTTAAAAATTCGACGTCTTTAAACTTCTATTCATCTACTAACACTATGATAGCGACATTAGGTTCATTATTTTAACTTATTTTTGAGGGAAATAGATTAATGTTAATGTGATTTTAGTAATTTTCTCCAGTTTTATTCTATACGTCACATTCACATTTCAAGATTCCTGCATGATAACAATAAAGAAACGTTATTTTAAAGCGATGTTTTGTCGTAAAAAATATCGTATCGGCTTATTTGATCGGTACTCTTTTATACCGATTGTGAAAATGAAACGGGTGATAATAAAGAGGGAAAGAAAATATATACCTAGCTTTTACGTATTAAATAATTCATGTAATTTTAGTAAGCTTTTTATTCAACAACGATTTAAATTTTTCACTACTTTATCTAAACTTCAATTGGTTTCGTAAATATTTTTTTTTTCTTTTATTTATACTAATTATATAAGTGAACTAATAGATCAGTCCGTAAGACTTGAACCTCAGTAACGTAGACGAATGTAACCTATTTGTATACGAACGGTACAAATGGCAAGCAACAGCGGTTAAATGAGACGTATGACATATGCATTCACATGAATATCTACCGACCTCTTGTCTGAACGTTGAAATTTTAAATCTACACATAAAAATAGTTTTATATCATAATATTCAAAGAACCGATAAAGATAAATTGTAATTTACACGCGAGCTCATGTCTTTAGCCTCGGTGAAATAACATTACTCTGTCTTTTCTTGGCACTTTATTTTATTTACTGCAATCCAGATAAGATTGCAAGATGGTTCACCTTTTGTATTCATTACATCCAAAGCAACTGAAAATAACTTGCCGTATATTCTGATTTAGAAATGCTTTAGACCTTTCTATATCGTAAGTTATAGTAAAAACATCCTGTATAATGTTATAGAACAGAAATACGTGTATATTCTTAAGAAACCTTACCTTATAAATTATATAAAGACTAAGTAGAATCTAATGACATTTATCTCTCAGATGCACACCACGGGTATAATATATTATGCCAAGATATTTCTGAATGCATTTTAAAATAAAACAAATATCCTTACAATAGTAAACTTCGTATTTACATGTTCGTTTACTAGAAACGGTCCTCGTCCACAACATCTTATACAGCCTTATTAAAGTCAGATTTGTTCAAAAGAAAACAAATATAGAACGAGAAAACAGAAAACATATTTTTAATTACGGTCAGAAGTCGAATTCCGTCTCGGCCGTTTTAACAGTATATGAAAATCTGCGTTGGAATGTAGCCTCTAGCAACGTTGGTATAAGTATTTTTATTGAGTGTCTAAGTAAGGGGTTGTCGGGCAGTGGGGCGTCGGATCGATACTGGGTTACTGATATAAATAGGACAGAACTTAAAGGCCGTACGCCAACGCTCAGTTTCGTTGTCGTGAATCGATTCCGAGATGAGTTAGAAGCTGTAAAAACGTCTGCGATGTCAGTCTCAACATTTTTATGAAGAATTTTCTTACGCGTCACTTTCTCAGATACGAATATTGTTGATAATACGCTTATGAAATTATCGAACCATGCATAATTATTGATACACGTGTATATTTCTTATTTATTTACTTCTTCACTTGAAATTAATCTGCAGGGTTTTATTTTTATCTAAAATTAGTTTAATCTGGGCACTGCAGTTTAAATATCGAAATGTTTTTGTGCGTCCAAAAACGATATAATTTAGATTAATTCGATATAAAAACTTCAATGAAACTGTACCGTCCGCATCATTAAACAAAGCCGTGAACAATAAAAAAAAAAGAAATACATCGAATATAGCAAATCGCAGTCTAATATTTCCAGGTGAATAATTTCACCGTAACCTCGAGCCCACGTACGGAGGCCGCTTTGACAGTGGTCGCACAATTGACGGCCTTCTGGTTCAACTTACAGAGTTTTTACTTATAGCTTGCATTTAGTTTTAAGTGAACATTAACAAAAAAATATCCATATTTTAAATTATCTTATACTTTTAAATTCAAAATGCTTTATTACTGTGGTACTTTTAAAATAGAGTAATATATACACTCGTGTATAGTAGCTACTATGTAAGCCTTAAGACTGTTTTCATAGGTTGCTAGTGTTCTAAGTTACGCCACATTCGAATACCAATATCAGAGATCGTTTTAATAATTTGGGTATTTATTGATCATATATTTATCATTTATCATTCATCATGCTGCTTTAGGTACGCTATTTAGATCGTTTTAATATTTATATGCTTTTTATTTTAAAATTATCATAACAGTAGGGCTCGTGTTATAAAACGTATGTCATGGTAGCAGTTACAATTTACAATTTCTATACTATATAGTTAACTATGATTGTATTATTAATATTAACTTGACGTCATTCCTATCTTTATCAGCTACAATCTGTCATGCACAAATTAAGTGAGCCTTCATTACAACGTACATTATAGAAACGAAAATAACGTTAGACTAATTAAGGTCAAACCTCTACGATAGCTGATCCTCCCTATAAAGAGTGCAAGGCCAAGAGTCAAGTTTGTTAACAATTTTAACGTTAGTTTAGAACTAATTCAGAGTTTCTTAGCCTCCCCGATCATTAACTATCTACTTACTCTATGTATTATTAAAATGAAACAAACCGCGGACTCCCGCAGACGAAATATGTGATAATTATATTTGCGCGTGAAGTCGTGTTCCATCATTCTAACCAACAGTAAATAAGACAGTTTTAGCTTAGATCGTATACGTAATATACTAAATTAGAAACATTTTACTGAATCTACTATTATGAGAAAAAATATTTGAGTTTCTTCTTTTACGAAGTAGGCGACTTTCTTCAAATGTCATTAAGTATCAGTTATTAAGTAATTATACCTCCCTTAGATTATTTAAATGGCGATTTGTATAATCAATATATAAAAATTTACTTTAAATAGATATTTTTCAGTGCATGGAAGAGAATATAAAAGCTCCTACATTAGTTACAGGTAGAATGTTTAAAACCTTAATTTAAAAAAAGCGTTAAATGACCTTTAAAATTTTAGAATCGATGAGTTTGCAATACTGAAAATTTTATATAAACGACTTATTACAGCAACGTTTATTTGGTTTTTTCCAAACTAAAACGTAGGTGAAGGTCACTTAATTTCGGTAGATACAGAAATAAAATAAACGGGAGTGTTTACAGAAGTGTGCAGTTCATTGGCCTTTGAAATATTTGGACCACCGCGTGCTTATAAAGTGTTTATAAAGTATCTAATAAATATAATTTCATTTAATACTAATGATGAAGTACACTGTATTTTTTAAGTTGATGTGTTTATTCTTTGAAGGATAAAGGAAGTGATTTAACTTTAAAATGTCGTCAATATAAATTAACCTTCAACCGTTTAGTCCTCTTCTCTTTAAATATTTGATAAAACTAATCAACGTTTCGCGGAACTCGATCGATGTCATTAGAATCAGAATCGATTCAAATATAGACACAAACGTCCTTACATAAATATAAGATGACGTGAAAAACTAAAATATAGATCAAGTATGAAGCAATCTTGATTATTTCATTAAACTTATATTAAATCTATGTTGTAGCCACTATATATATTTATTTATCTATATATATTTTCGAGCCGAACGTGAGTTTTCGGCCACATATCTGGTCGCTTCTATTTATCGTTGAGATAAAACCATCGATCTTGAGATAAATCGTGATTTTGAAACACGATTGACATAAAAACATCTAGTTAGGCCCCTTCCCAGTTTGAAAACGGTAGCTTAAAAAGTTTATCCTCTCATAAATACATTTCTCTTGTCCACAGTGAAACCGACGATGCATATTGAAGTGCAGGTTGCGCTTAACTTTGTTATATCGTACCTTTACAATAAACTGCCAAGAAGACGGGTCAATATCTTTGGCGAGGAATTAGAGAAGGCATTGAAAGACAAGTTCAGGGGTCACTGGTACCCCGATAGACCGTGTCGCGGGTCTGCATTCCGATGCTTGAAGACTGGGGGTCCATTAGACCCCGTGTTGGAAAGAGCTGCCCGAGAATCCGGTGTCCCCGTTCGAGACGTCCTTGAACATCTTCCTCGAGATCTTGCAGTGTGGATTGACCCAGGTAATTAAGATTCTTAATTATCTATGACGTCGTAAGCTGCTTCAATTTTTTTCTCAACTGCGACATTAACTGCATGTAGTCATTATTAGTAAATTTAGTCGATATATTTAGTTCGTTCAATTAATCTGCTTAAATTTATTTGTGTGGCTTCGATATTACAACGGTTCGGATTATTCACTTTGAGCTAGCAAGTTTAAATACAGTCCTTGTCGCCGTCATTGTTTAAATTAGCTTCTTCCTATCAAACCGACAATCATTCGTTTAATAGTGACTTATTTCACGTGACCCTTAAAACTAGAAATTAGCAAATACGTATATATTCTATTTATATTATTGAAAAGAAAACTTAAATCTCTATTAGTAAATCTAATTCCTTAAGATTATAAGCATTGCTTAATTGTCTATATTGTATTAAAAATATAACTAAATATTGCATTATGGTTTCAGGTGAAGTGTCATACCGCATCGGCGAAAAGGGTGCAGTGAAGGTATTGTTCAGCAGCGACGAACGCACTGCCGACGAGAGGACCGACAGAGAGGTATAAGACATGAAAATAGACAACCTCTATTATAATTATTGTAAATTGTTATGGTTATAGTCATTTAATGTCATTAATATTTTTAGGTAACCCGCGCGTTCAACCCTGAGGCGCAATGTTTCCGACCCGTAGAGCCAGTAGCGGCCCCCTCACCGCCAGCGCCAGCAGCCTTCTCTCCGGGTCCGCCTTTCCGAGCTCAACCTCTCACTTTCACAACTGCCACCTTCGCTCAAACCAAGTTCGGGAGCACCAAACTGAAGACGAGCAGCAAACGCGCAAACCGCATGTCTCCCACCGAATTCAGCAACTACATCAAGCAGCGCGCGGTTCAGCAACAGTTGGCGGCGCGGGCGCTGTCTCCGGCGACGGACCCGGCGGCCTACTTCCTAGCAAGACGCGAGAGTGCACCCTCAGCTCCTCCCGCGCCGTACGCTCCTCCCACACATTTGCTCCTCGCGAACTGAACCGCGGGAACTTCGCCTCGCGCAGTCCGCTCATAGAGTCTTTACTTTTTTACGACAGAGACGCGCGCCGCGATCTATTTTTTTATTTTCCGCGGGGGCGTCCCGCGCCGCCCGCCGCTTGTGATATCCGTACGATTTTCCATAACTTTTTGTATTCCCGTTCGTTACGTCGATGTGTAAATTTATCGATAGGAGCAATAATCAGCCGCGCGACTCGCCGGCGATTTATTTTCGTAATATTTAAAGCCGAGTCGACTTTTGGATGTCTTCGTTCAATATCGATATATTATTAGTAGTATATAAGGGATCGATAGGCCGAGAGGCCGCGTGCGCTTACGACGATGTACCTTCTAGAGCGAGCCTGTATACATACATACGTCCTCCGATCTAAATGAATACTGATATTTAAATATGTATACATAATATAATATATTCGTACGCGAAATATCTAATTTTTCACGTGAATGTAATAATGGCCAATAGAGAAATTACGTATTTTTAATATTGAAAAATTCATACTTTCTAAGTATATATAGTACTACTGGTATGTAACTACTGTATTCATATATATGTATAATAATAATAATATTTGCATATCCGGTCGGACGCGATCGGACGGTGGCGGGCCGCCCGAAGGCGTCAGAGATCTCACCTAGTGTAATCATCACTTGTACGATTGTACTCTTATAATTATAATATACATAAATATTATAGAATTAGCTACGTTTCAATCTAACAGTATTTTTTTAAGAAGATATTAGTCCTTGTGTACATTGCCGGTCGATCTCGCCGCGGCGACCGGTCCTTAGTCTTACGATATATTTATATGACATTGTTATAAAAGACATGAATATGTAATAATTATAGAAAAAATATTTCTCAAATCATAAACTAACGGGTGCATGCGAATTCGTGGGAATAAAATACTATGTGTTATTTATCTTTTTTATATTTCACTTGGCAATTGAGTTCAGTGTTTCAATCGAGATCGGTGTTAGCGATAAGAGATTGTGCTTAAGTATGCGGGCTGTCGGCTTGTCGTTGGTTGACGGTGACATGACGTCATAGGTGTCCGTCCATACGGTTTGCATTCATATTATTTTATTCATATAAATATAGTACAGATTAGATGAATTTTCAAAGTTTTGTATGTAAATTGCTTTGATATATATAGTAGTGA
This sequence comes from Danaus eresimus, assembly GCA_018231745.1. Classification (NCBI taxonomy): domain Eukaryota; kingdom Metazoa; phylum Arthropoda; class Insecta; order Lepidoptera; family Nymphalidae; genus Danaus; species Danaus eresimus. The sequence continues at coordinate 1,499 of DVQP01001154.1, read as the reverse complement.
TGCAGGATGCACCCCGTCTGGACGACACCGATCGTTCTCAATGCACAACAATGACAAGTTGTATACGGAAATGTGCGTCTATTTTTTTACTATTTTTATATTTTGATTTAGATTAAGTCTAGTTGTATGATTTCGGTACCTTTAACACGTACTTTATTAACGCCCTATTCTTATTGAAACTATGTAACGTAAATTTAGGAGCTCGATTGAAAAACTGGCCAAAACGCTACAGTATTTTGTAGATAATCTATTACGTAAGTTTAATATAATACAATATAGCGTAATGAGATTTTTTATTAATAAAGATACTTTTTATTTTTTCTTTTTTTGTAAGATATATTCGATGGAAGTGTTAAAGATAGTATATTTGCATAATATAGATAAGCGGTTCTCCTGTCCGCGAATAAAATTAGTCAATAATAATTTTTCATATTGTTGTACGACTTTTTAAGTTTATATTAAAATGTTTTGTGCAATCTATACTGTGTTTGATTTTATCAAACAAATGTTTGTATTTTGTTGTCCTTTTATACTTTAATCGAACTATTAAATATTTCATAGAAACTAACGTATTCAACTGTCTTCCGAAGCAGCAGAAACATCAGGGTTTGGTAAAAAAAAAGATAATATATTGCTTCATTATGTTACTTCATCGGGTAAATAAGATTTAGCTACTGTTATCTGTTATTATCAAAGTTAATGATTCGAAGCTGTACTTGGCTCTAAAATTTTACGGTTAAGAAAATAAAAAGAATAATTATTTTCACAAGGGCTGACAGATATTATTAAAGTAAATATCTAAATCATATTCTCAACGGTCTATATTTCAAGCACCTATTTGTCCTTTGCATCAAATCCAAAATTCTACTTAACGATGGTAAGTTTCAATTCATTTAACTTAACACCTGCATAGCTATACTTAAAAGTTGAGTGAGTTCTTCTGAGCCGAACATAATAGACTTTTTGGTATTTACACACGCGTTCAATGAGGGTATAATGTAAAAATAAAAAATTAAAATGATTTTACGTTCTTCGTCTTTTATTTTGTGACTAAATAAAAATGACGAATGGTATATGCAGCTAGATTGCAGGATACACCTTAACGTTTTTATCATCGAATTTTTGACACAATTTAGCTCAGCAAATAAAACGATTTTTTTAACCTATTAGCAATCCCCCTTTCCGATTAATTGTAGTCAATAAGCGGTTTTTTTTCTCGAAAAATGTTGACGTTTTATATAAATGTACGTATTCAACGAAGCATCATAAATTCGCCGCTTTAAAACAATGTATTCCAACAATGCGTGCATTTAAACGAAGTGAACAAACACTTAATTCGCTATTCGTTAATATTCGGACATGTTCGGACATTTAAACATTGATGACATCTCTTAATTCTTAGTTGAAGCGTTCTCAATAAAGACACGGAGAATTAACATAACTTTACAATAGTAAATTTTTGCCTTAGTTGTGTGACATCAAAGTCCATTATGACTAAA
>DVQP01001153.1:0-16888 GCA_018231745.1 Danaus eresimus | reverse complement strand
TATCTATGTATCAGTATGTTCTCAAGGCCAACCTGAGTGCTTTGACTCTGCTGCTCTCCCTTCTCCCGGTCGTCTTTGCTGTGTCTCCCTGATGAAAGGTAATTTGATGATTGTGGGGAGCTGCTCTGTAAATTATGTCATTAACATTATACACCTCATACATTAAAAATATTACCACAGATATTACAATGTCGGTGTTGCTATTATCGAGAAATTAAAATTTATGTACTTTTATATATGTTTATATATTAACCTGGTTATTCTTCCGTCCGTGATCAGTCAAATGTCTCACCATGTTGACGCACACGTTTGGGGCCGAATTGGAGCGGTCCTGCTGGTTCAACGAGCGCGGATGAGCCTGCCTGGAATTCAACAAAATATATGTTTGTAAAGCGAGTGTTGCCATAGTCATAGCAATATTATTTAAATGAGTTAATAATTAAGTAATATGACATTATAAAAACTTAATATAAGTAAGGTGGAGGTGTCTAGAGGTAAGCTATTATTTTTTATTTATTTGGAAATATACTGTTTATGTTATATGTCAAGCCAATCGGCTTGCACAGTATCCACTGTTATTTAAACATGAACTTTATAATTTAGAAGTATGCTATGTTACGTGAGTAAACAAAATTACAGACTTCTGTTGGAACTATAGTCATGAGTAGTGGAAAATAATATATGTATATATGTGTTATATACTTGTTCTGATGATAGCTGTAGTGAGCGGGCACGTGCAGGATCCCCGCCTGGGTCTCCGGGTTCTTGGCCAGTAGGGCCGCGTAGTATGTGTCTGTCATTCGTACCTGAAACATAAAATCATAGACTAACAACATCACTATACAACGACATAATTGACATCTTTGTTTCTTTATTTATATATATTTTAAAACTTTAACCCAGAAACAATAATGAGAGGGCTTGTATATTTCTTTCTTAAAGTAATAAAGTAATTATTTACCAAATATAAAATCTACATCTATAGTAGATGATATATGATATATTTTACAACCCTAGATAAAACAGAGAAGTATGGTTTTGCACATACATTTTCATCAGGAAACTATCTGTAGGATGAAGGTGCAAGTTAATGAAGCCTACAATTTATCGACTACGGTTTCTACCATCTGCGCTATAACTATAAGACCAATTTTAGTACCTGATGACAAATACTTGGAACTTTATCAGCACATCGCTGATGGAACTTGAAGTTGCACTGCGAGCAGTAGAAGCCGTTGAAGAGCAGCCGTCGACAGCACTCGCAGAACGCGAGTGTGAAGAATGTCTTTCTTGTGAACTGGTGCGACATGTGAGACATTATGGGCAATTTGTCCAAAATTCGCACAGTCACCTGGAATATTGGCTCATTGTATATGTTTTTGTAGGTCATGGCTAGTGATGTGCCTGATAACAGATAGCTCACATCCAATGGTAAAAATATTGATGTTTGGCACATCACTAATTAGGACTAACACAACTTCAGCAACACATTTTCATACAGATAATTGGAGTTGATTGTTTGATAAATTTAAGCAAAATATTTATCTCTTTTATATAAGTCTGTAGGTGTTCTTTAAGGAGTTTATTATAAGAGGATAGTTAAATAGAATTAATAATTATTATGCTTTATTTAAGACAGATCAAAAATAGTTTTCTTAATGAGTGAAAACCCTTAAAATAACATATACATGGTTCAACTTAAAGTAACAAATTTTTTAAAGTTTAATTATGGTTGGAATTTAATAATATGAGGTTTTTGGGAAATCCATAAACTTTCCATAACCAAATCTAAAGAAAAAAAACTATTTTTGTTTTCATGGAGAAACTCAAAGACAGTTAATAAAACTGTACATAATAAAAGTATGCCAAGACACACCTGCTTTCATAAATTCTGCTTATACATGGCTCTAAATTATTTTTAAATTCTTTGAACAAATTTAGTCACTTTAAGTTCATTGCTACTAAACCTTCCAACTTTGGATGTAGTTGCCAAAGTATTTTGTTTATTTATTTGAATTTCAAGTTTTTTTTTTTATAAATAAAGTAATTTCACAAGTTCAGAAATATTGTTATAATTGTCTAGCAACTGTCAATTAAATATAATTTGTTTGAGGGATATATTAAGAACTTTTTGCTACAATTTCCCTATATTTGTAAGTAAAGTATATCTGAAGAATTAAATATGACAATTTGTATTTGTTTGGCTGTTGACTATTCTACTTTCAAAACTGGGAAAAATCTTTGACAGAGACACACTCAAATAGTAGGTAGGATAAATAATCTAGCCCTAGGCGTGATAATACTCTACTGGAACATCTAATTAGAAATTACAAAACCTATGGAAATATCAAAGCAACTGACACATATGGTGACAGATTTGTTTCACCAGTCATAGCAGGTTGGTTGGATTTTAAAAGTTTCCAATGGCAGCTATATGCATTCCAAAGAATAAAATTGTGAGTTTGCTTTCATAAAGAGGATGAATATAAGACTGCTGAAAATCACCATAATTTACTTGATGTAGATGTCTGGAAATGCTTAAGGAGTTTTATAGAATATTTTTACAACTGGTCATTATTTCGTCGTTAGTTGGACGATCGAACATATAAACAATTATTAAAATAAGTATTAAATATTAAAATCTTACCTTAATTAATTAAAATATATTAAAAGAACACTGACCTCCTCAGCATCAATCATAGTAATATCGATATCCCACGGTATCACAGCATTATTTCCTGTCCGAACCACTTCGCACATTTCACAAGTTAAGTTACGAAGCTTGAGAGCCTTCATGAGAGCTTCTCGAAGCGAAACTCCCTCTTTCACCTGTACACTCGTCCGCTGTTGATTCGGCAAATAAGCTCTAAGGAAAACTTTAGGCTGCCGAGTTAGAGTATCATACTTCTTAGAATCATCTTGCCATGAATATTCTTCGCTCCTATCCGGCGAATCGCACTGTAACAATTCCCTAAGTGTCTGTTCTCTAAGTTCTAAATTATGCAACTTTACTGTTAGCTCCTGATATTCCGAAAGATACAGAGAAGGTGGGTGCTGCAAACCAGCAAACCTTGCATTTAAAGCGTCAATGTTTTCACGGGTCACATTTATAATACTCTGAATGTTCCTAATTTCATATGTTGGATCTGCTGCGTCGTCACTGTCGGTCGATGTCGACATATTATCGCTGTTAAGAGATAATGCAGGTATATTTCCATTAATTTTTCTTGTACAATTTTCTTTCTCTCGAGTTACTGCCATTTCTTTTCTATTTTTTCGTAATTTTCTCCGCGCACACTCGCGCAGCTTAGATAGGCGTTGTTTGTTGCCATAAATAAAAATAAATAAATGTCATAAAAATGTATTTTATTAATTTAAAAACAATTTTAAGTAATGATCTTCATTATATTTAGAGCTTTGAATTGGTTTATATTATATATATTTTTTGATCTAATAGTTATATACAAAACAGCTGTCCTTTAATATTAAGAACTGTCAATGTTAATTACATCGATTATTGATATAATGAATTTGTGTATAAATGATTGTGACAGCAGCTACAATATTTTAATTCTGTACACTTGCTTGAAGCAACTCGCATTAACAGTGTAAATTTCCTTATTTTTGATGTAAATGGAAGGGGACATAAATATTAACAGTAAAATCCACTATCTTACGTTACCGCATATTAATATGACTAAATTTCGGGTCACACTACACGTATCTTATAATCGTATGAAAACCAGATTTAACGGTCAACTTGAACAATTTGGACTTGGAAACGTACTGTTACTGGTAACAAGACACTTCTCAAACATTTTGGAATAGAGAAAGGTAACGAATATATATTTATTTCCAAACATACACTTTATATTACAATAAGAACAGGATACATTTCTAACATTTATGATTTATTTTAGTTCTTCAGAGATTCCTAAAGCAGATTTAATTATATGAAAAATCAATTATATGAAAAGGCCAAAAAAATATGAAGCTCTATCAATGAAATGCTTTCAGTCAATGGCAAGTAGAAAAAAAGACCAATTATGATTGAAAATATTATGAGGTGTATACAATATAACTTCACTTATTTTTAACATTACTGTGTCCTAGACCTTTATATACTTTTGGAAAAACATAAGTATTGATAAATTGTAATTATTTAAAAATCCGAAACCCATCTTGAATACACAGTTTGTTCAGAAAGATTCTAAATAGGAATTTGCAGAGTGAAATATGACGTAGGCTAGTTTCTATCATATTAGATGCTGTATCAAAATGTTACAATACTTTTTTTACTATTGCAGATGTAGATCTATCATACATGTTGAAAAAACCACAGGCTGATGCTGATCTGACCCGTGATGATGCAGACAATCAAGCCAGCCAAGGCTTTTAACAAGATGACTGAGCTTGTGACTTTATAAGGGGAAGCATTCACTAAAATATCTAATTTGCTACTAGGTAAAATACTGAAGGGAAAATCCACATGTAGAGGGATATCTATTGATTAAACACCAAATGTGATTTAATAAGGTCAAGTAACCAAAATTTGACTTGGCATTATATTTCCATAATGAAGTAGAATATCCGCAGGATAATACTTACAAATGGATACTATTGTGAAAAAAACCTGATTTTAATAAAATCATATTAAAATGTGTGTTATGAGAGAATATATATTTTAAAACTGTTTTGAAGTTATATATAAATAGTATTTAATCACATAGTAAGATACTGTATATATATGTATATATTTTTTTATTTGTAACTTTGATGTTTGAAATAGGAGGCAATATTGGTTAAGGTTTAAAATTATGAATACATCCTTTATATAGTTAGTATACTCTAATTGCAACATTAAAATAAAAACATGTCGGATAATGTGAAAATATTTTTATTTCCTATTAGATGTTTACAACATATCAAAGTCATCCCTCTGAAAAAAAAAAACCACACCTGTATTATTGTAAAATGATTATTGTATGTAGATAATTATTACAAAAAACCTAATCAATGTTGTCAGACAGACATCAAACATTATCATATATTTCACAAACAACATACCATATCGTTATACTCCATCACGTGCTTCCTGATGGCAGAACCATCAACCCATGTGACAAAGTCCTCGAGAGATCTCGTAACAAGGAATGCTGGGTCTTTCACAACCTCCGGACCAACACGTACATGACCCTGCTCTATAAACTTTGTTGCTTCTTTGATATTCTCTGACATTTTGTCTGTTAAAAAAAATGTACACAAATTAATGTCTTTAGGTATATTACAAACCATCCTTATTACAAACAGAGTGATTATTAATGTAAGAACATCATGATGTACTGTTGACATGTTCTGTCAGCTTGTGCCTGTGACCACCTCAAAGTAAATAATACATGATCTGATTAATGAACATGTCTTAATATGGGATTATAATTTTAAGTCATCTCTCACAGAATCTAAGCAAACATGAAGGATTGACTAAGTCTCCCGCCACCAATCTTCATCAATACTCATCAGTCCTGTTATTGCGTTCCTTACATCCATCATCATATTAATCTATTTTATCCATCACTGGTTCAATTTTAGAACTTCCTCTGTTACACAAATTTATTTAAATTATTCTCATCACAATACACATGGACCGCAACATTTGAAACTTGGTCTTATTCGATCTCTTTTAAAGATTAAATTAATATACCATACAACAGGTTTTACGACTGACTTGTAGGCTTAAAGAGCACTTGTAGATCACAAGTAGTTCATATATCACCTTTCAATAAACCTTAATATCTATCTAGTTTGTAACTTATATGCAGAAAATATTATTCTTTACATACTTCTAACCATAACAACAGGTAATCTCCGTCTACAAAAGGCACTGGCCGGAACATTACTTGCGAGAGCCAGATCCCACCTGGTTGGTATGAGCCCCATTTGGTATAATTTTTCTAAAAGCTGTGCACTTGCTTCGGTTCTAAATTCTGTGTTAGCATCTAAGTCTTTTATTTTGTTAGCTAGTTCCCTTATTTCTCTGGATAACTTATTGTACCTGATAGCACAAATACTTGGTTTAATATACATATCACATTCTATAATAACTTGCGAACGAATATTTGGTTAATGGAAACTTACTTTGTATAGTCTTCTCTTTTCTGAATGTGAAATTTTTTCATAACCTTAACCTCGCTTAAATTGTTGTCGACTTTCCATGATATGAAGTCTACTTTTTTTAGCAATTTTTGCTCATGAAATTTTAATTTTCGTACCATTTTGAATACCCAAACAGAAATATCAGCTTCAAGTCAAATATTCACTAAAGTACAATTTAATTAAAAATACAGTCTCTAAGACGAATTATTTACTTAAAAGATTGTGGTATTTTAAACTTTGTATAAGTTATGTATATAGCCTCTATATTTTTTCAGTTATAAAACTTTCTTATATAATAATCACTTTTCATGTAATTCACAACACTGAACTAAGTTCCCTAGACACTACAACACATGCATTTCTGACATTGACAATCGAATTCTGTACTCAATAGTCACATACACCATAATATTAGGTAGCCCTGTCTTATTATACGAAAAACCGATACAATTTTTAACATAAGATATCATAACAATTTTGTGACTTGTGTTATATTTAACTATGGGAATATACATCAACATCCATAACTAAAGATTGTTAAATGTCGTAAGTTTTAAATTTTTTTTAATATCTATAATTTCTTTATTACAAATAAAAACGTTGATTAAAATATAAAATATATATATTTATATTCGTATTTAAACTTCTAGACGATTTCAATTTAAATGTGTCAAGACTTTCAAAGTATAATGAAAAAGCACTACAAAATGTCATTGTCAAAAGGCAAATTATAAACTCGTCTTTTATACAGTCAGAATTTTCATAAAACTGTTCATATTATTGATTTTAAATATTTTAACGTTACAAAAAGATCCTGTGACAATGAGTCTTAATTATAAAAATAGCACCGAAGCTTTTTCACAGTATCTCCAGTCAATGGTAAAATTAGAGGAACTTCAAAAAATGACTGATGATTTAGACAAAGAACTCGAAGACTCACAACGGGTAATGGCTGAAATGAAAACAATGTTTGATAGTATACCAAACACACAGAGTAATATTTCGGATCAAAATGGTGGGTTGAGACATGAGGATCTATCCCAATTTTTACTAGCAAACGTTCCTAAGCTGCTTATGCCGGACATGCCGGAAAATACCGTGGATGTCGATCTTGACAATGTTATCGCTATGATGAAATGTTACGCCGAAGATTTACGCAAAAACTTCGTAGTTCCACAGCCACAAAAGGAACAGCCTCTTATTAAGATTGAAAACATAAACTTGGAACCATATGCAACAAGTCTCGACCATCTTGTGAATCGTTTGGCAAAAATTAAGCTGAATAAGAACATTACAAATAACAAGAATATGGAGCTGGAGGCTAAATTGACACAGTTGTGTGATGATGTCACTATGTTCACTCAGGTTTCTATACTTACATATATGTTTACTATATTCACTACTTAGACTAGATTTTGTTATTTTCGCTGTTTGTTTTACTTTTACCCCACTAGAGTCGCAACACTTATTCTGAATTGCTATATCGAAGGTTTAATAATACCAATTTTGTAATGCCAAAGTAAAATGTTTTAGATGGTGCAGGCTAAAACAAAACTGGGGGAGGCCCATAAGAACTGGACACCAACAGAGCAGAACACTATCGCTCTTCAATATGACGATCTGATCAATAAACTATTAATGGGTATCAACGAGGTCACATACTTAATCAAAAACAAAAATTAATTTATCTTTTCAGCCAGCATTATGACTGTATTTGTAATCAAGGTACATATATCGGACGCTATATTTAGTAAGTAGAAATGTTTTCGTCTGTATGACTGTGCAGCATTTTTTTTCAGTCCTTGGAGAAATGAATCCTACTTCTTTGTCATTCCATACTTTGAGTACCAATTGTATAGTATAATTTGTTTGTTTGTGAATTACTTGAACTGTGATTTGATTTGTACATTAATTTTATTTGTTTTAAATACTTACTAAACACAACATTTATTGGGTGAGCTTTTTAGCAGATAGTAAGGAATCAGTTGGAGAATGATCATTTTGAAGACTTAAGTCATCATAACCATTTAAAGTCAAGCTTGTGTGACAAAGTTTTTAACGGTTTACAGACTTGGTTTAATTATTTTTTTTTATGACAAATTGGGCAAACTAGCAGATGGTCTACCTGATGGACATGGTACCGTCGCCCATGGACATTGCAAAAGAATTTTGGCAATACCTTGCCACCTTTACTTGGGGAGGAGGGGGGGGAAAGGGTATAAAAAGGAAACCCTCAACCAGCTATCTCACTCATCACACGAAATGCAGCCACATAAATCTACTTCACACCTATCTTCTATTACAGGGTGATACTTTCCCTGTCGAGCCAGCCCATTTTCAAGCTGCTGCAACTTGATCACAGCTATGCTTTATCATCTACAGGTTTCATAAAAGCCTGAAAAATCTAGTAAATAGTTTTCACTTGAAATGTATGTCAAATTGTATATATAACAAACCCAGAGTGATCTCTGTGTTGAAATTTTATTTGTCGCAGTGTTTTTCTACTTGTCATGAAGTAATCATTGATGTTATATACTAGGTTCTTTTATAGAGGTTTGTGAATTTAGATAGTCTTAAGAAACTTATTAACACTCGGAATAAGCTGACAATAATCTCATTTTGTATAGTTTTATTTTTTGCTTGTCTGATTCTACTGAATTTTTCCCTCTAGACAATGTGTCAACAAACTTTAAATGTTTTCTGTGAAATTTCCCATGTTCCTAATCAGTTTGTCTATCATCACTGCATAGCTAGTGTCACAATTGATCCCTCCAACCACCCCTCATTTCATGGGCAGATTTCCAAGACCTACTTTTCTCTCCCAATTCCTGGTATGAAATTTATATTAGATTTTTAAAAATAAATAGCTTTAATTTATATTATTTAGTCTATAATTAAACAATTACTGATATCGATTATTTTTGATTTTAATAAATCCGGATTATTACAAACACACACACGCACGCACGCAATAATTCTTGAGTATGCTGAAGCTAAAGCTGATTTATTTATGTGAACATTATTTTGTAAAATTATTTTTTTGCCTTTAACGAATTATCAATAGGGATATACGTTTCCGTAACATAAATATTGATCTTTTCATACGTCGCTAACCATCAGCATAAACTAACAAAAATGATGTCATTTAAATAGTAAAGTCCTTATTAATTATTATATTAAATCAAAGTTGTTCGTACCCCATAATCACTGAAACAAATACATAATTTAGGTTCAAAGTATACTAAGCTTTCAAAATAATACTTTCTTCAAATTCAGCGTTGTAGTTTGTTTTAAATTGTTTCAGTCGACGCCTGTTGAGTTAACACTCGTTTGACCTTGGCCGTGTTTGACCTATTGCAAGCTTGACTTAGTGGTGTCACATAGTCCGTCTTAATAATTCAGACGTTTGATCCTCCGTATGTAATATGTACGAGACTGGGAAGTGTTTAAATTATATAGTAGCCCACGTGTGTGTTATGTATTGTATGTATAAATTATTCAAAGTCAAATTTGTGAAATAAGAATGTTGAATATTGTTGTTTATAAATAAGTAGTTTATAAGTAACATTAAGAAAAAAATATATGAATAAAATCCTTGCACTATAATTTCATTTATTTTTTTTTTCTTACAAAATATAATATTTTTTTTTAAATACATCATAAAAAATATAAGAATATGGAAGAACAAAAATTTCTAAGAATGCCAGGATAAGAGTATAAAAAATATAAAGATTGTATGTACAATGAGTAAAGAGGACACAATATTAGATAAATAGTGTTAGGCAAACAATAAGTCGTGTAATAATAAAGTATTGAGTTGAAATAATAAAATTCATCCTTAAATGTCAAAAGAGAGTCCAGCTCACAGAGGTGTAGTCATTAACTAAACTTTGCTAGGCTAGTCTTTGTCGTCTAGTCTCATTCTCTTGCTGTCCATATCATAGTCTGTGTTCTCTGCTTGTTCCGTTTGACCTACTTTATCTTCCTTGTTTGGCTTTTCATCCGCCTCTAAAACTTTGAGCTTCACACCAGTGACCGTAGCTCCATTAAGAACTCTCATCGCTTCCTGTGCGGCATTCACAGAGGCGTATTTAACAAAACCGAATGTCTTGTTTGGTATAGTGGATACATTAATGAGATCTCCAAAACGACAGAACACATCTTGTAAAGTCGACATTGGCGGAGGCTGGGGTTTGCAGATAATGAACAACCTTTGGGCAACTCTGCTATTGTTATCCGCCATCGGTTTGTGAGGTGGTAAAATAACATCGCAATAATTGTAGTCATGCTGATCTCTCGGTGAATAAATCTGACCTGTTGTCGAAGCTTTTATTAAAGTGGATGCTTTAGCAATAGCTTCGGCCAGTTGTTTTATATCGGGTGCACCATAATCGACAGCATTTCTAAAATTATTGACAATATCTGTGAGATCGTTAGCAGCTTTTACCAAAGGATTCTTATCTGGCTTGACAGTCAGTATCTCCCCAGACGGAAATTCAAATTTATTCAACCTGTCAACTGCATGTGCTGCAGATCTACTTTCCTCATATGTTATAACAGCTTTGGAAATACCATTAAATGTGTCCAAATAATATTGAAATTGAACCATGCCAGGTATTATATTAAATAATGGTTCTAAATACTTCTTGGCTACTTGTGGGCTACATTTAACCGAGATAGTGTTATAATCATAAGAGTTAGAGGATATTGTCCCATTCATATTTTCGTTACTGTATTCTGATTTTAGCTGGCCGTGTCTTTCTGGGTAATGATTATGAATGTTCTTTGTATTACTATATCCATTATTATGATGCTCAATATCAAGGCAATTTCTGCTTCTTTTCAAATCATCTCTCGGTGTAGCGAACACTGGTCTATATTTCTTATCACATTCTTCGAAAGCTTTAGCTGCATCATAGAATGTTTTGTATTGAACGTATGCGAAACCTTTACATGCGTCAGTCACTTTGTCTCTTTGTAGGTGTATTGACTCAATTTGTCCAAACATTGAGAAGTGGTGCCTGAGTTCAGATTCACTAGCATCTTTCTGGACTTTGATGAAGAGTCGTCTATATCTATCTACATTTTCGTTTTGTGCGGGGTTCTCATTTTTATTAACAGCCACCATTACTTTTGTTGGTTTATTGTCATTATTTAAAACTTTCATATGTACTTCCTGTATAGCAGCGGCCGCCGAAGACGTTTTGGCGTATTTTATATAAGCAACACCTTTTGATTCTCCAGTGTGCCTGTCTCTTGGTATATACAAATCCTCGATAGCTCCAAAGCGTTGAAATCGCAACCTTAAGTCTTCTTCCTTTAATTGTTTATTGCAGACAACAAAAACTCTCGAGTGTGGTGGTTTCTCTTCCTTCCGATCATTATTTCTTATAGCAGTGATCATGCTCATTTTTACATCAATTAATTAAAGAAAATTAAGTACCGTCTTGTCACGACACCAGTCAAATGTAACGGTCAGTCGTCACGCTCTTTTCATAAGAATTTCCTTCACATTGAAGTCAAACGTATAGAAGTTAGTAAGTTGGTCTGTAGCATATGTCTCTAACTAAACACTTCGTCTATCAATTATTCTTTTATACATATTACTGAACAAGGGGTTTACGTGGCATGCAATTAATTACTGTACTTGGGTCACCTCACTCATTTATTTCATCTACCCGTCTAATGACAACTAATAACAAAGTAGGTATCAACGTCGAATATCAACAAACTATAAAAACTAACGGGAACAAAATGATTGGGTCAGTTAAATATGTCACAAGAATTACAAATATTTTGACAATTGACATTTATCTAAAGTTGCCTTAGTTTACAAATAATTTTCAGAATATATCCTGTTTCTTGAATATTTTTTAATGTCATCTCCTATATTTATTATGAATATGAATATTAGTGTTGGAACAAAATTTATTTTACATCTATATAATGTCTCTCTCTGCATTTACAGTTGGCAACACCTTTCAAATAAAATTTGTCAATAATTCAATTATTAATGGCCTTTGCGAGTAGATTTTTGTAAATATTGTACGTTGAGTAGAAGTTTTTTTTTACTTATACTGTGAGGAATAAGAACACATCAAATTAATAAAATGTGTCCTACATTGACAATACTGTCCTACAGTAAACAATACATATTGTGTTTATTTTATTAACGATGCATAAACTTCCAGCAGAAACCATTATATTTAGCTGCAACGCATAAAGGAAATAAAATACATTTTTTCTGTTATTGTTTTTACCATGTTTCACAAAAATGAAAACATATTTACCCGGCATAAAATGTATAGAGGAGAAGACTTTGAAGAGGAATTAAATGATTTGTTCAACAAAAAGTATCAATTCCGATTTAGCAGCGAATGGAAACTGCCTGACCAAGAGTGCTGGTTTTCAACAGCGCCATGGAAAGTAAAGGTTCTAGAGTCTCTCAAATCCAAGCTAAATTTCCATAAGAGTCAATTAAATGACTTCAGCATTGAGGAATGGAGTAGCCACACGCGACGCCGAAACCCAGCGGGGGAAGTGGGTTGGAAAATTCGATGTTTAGTGAACCCTGAATTTTTGACTCAGGCTTGGACAAAATTCTATGAATGTGCTTGCACATATGAAATTGTGCCAAAGGAAGCTAAAATATCAAAGAAGATAGTTTCTCTTCATTTATGTGAAGCTCCCGGAGCATTTATTACTTCTTTAAATCATTACTTAAAGTCACACCATCAGGAAATGCAGGTAACTTTAATAAGTGCAATTATTAATTGGTTTCAGAAATCAAATTACATTTTTTATTAAAAACATTGTGTTTCAGTGGCAATGGGTAGCGAACACTTTAAACCCATATTATGAAGGTAATTCTCCCTCAAACATGATCAGTGACGATCGCTTCATGTTCCACACTTTGAACCACTGGCATTTTGGAGTTGATAGTACTGGCAACCTCATGGATTGGGACAACTCGCAAGCAATCATCAATCAGGCTAGAAGCTTAGGAAAAGTTAGAACACATTCATTCATAAATTACTAATAAATTTAGTTTGTTGATGTACACCAGTCTTAAATTTAACTTTATATCTAGGTTTTACTAGTGACAGCAGACGGATCAATAGATTGCTTGCAGAAACCTGATGCACAGGAAGAAGTCACATCACCTTTGCATTACTGTGAGATTGTTACTGCATTACAATCATTAAGTCCAGGTTATTCTGCCATATTCATGAATAGAGCAAATAATTTGATTCAAAATATCCAGATAACTAACATAGTGTGCCGTTTCAGGTGGAACATTAATTTTCAAACTGTTCACAATATTTGAACATACAACAGTCAGCTTACTTTATCTCATTAATCATTTGTTTAAAGAGGTCAACATTTATAAACCGGTGACATCCCGTCAAGGAAATTCAGAGGTTTATGCAATATGTCTTGGTTACAAGGAAAATGTTAATTTAAACAATTATATTTCCATTCTAAAATCAACCTACGGAACGGATCTCTATTCAAAGACAGCTTTGTTTCCATTGGAATCAATTCCAGACACATTTTTGAAGCAAATTGAGGAGTGTGCATATTATTTTTGTTCCATACAATGCCAAGTGATAAATAACAATCTTCAAGCATATTTAATGCAAAAGAATATTGCACTACATAGAGACATGAAGAAAATAAGGACAATTGTGGCATCCGAGTTTATTTGGAAGTATGACCTTAAACCTATCGACATTGAAAAAGAGATTCTTAAAGGGATATTACATGAGGAAAACAAAATCAATACCAATCCTCGGTACCATCGAGGTTCATTCACAGAGAGGCAGCTGTATTCTAAGATGTCACTGAAAGAAAAGCTAAAGAATCTTAATGCATTCTTGCAAGCCGAACTTCTCTCTAATCCTCTCATATTAATAAACGAGCCAATACGCTGGATGGTGAAGGAAGAAAATCTAAAACTCAACCCTGTCTTTACATACGGCAGGCCATTGCAAAAGGTTAACAGTTCAAAATTCATCTTTGTACCAATATTCAAACTATATCAGCAGATTCTGGCCGAAGAAGAATTCATGGAGATTATAGCTTATAAACAAACCAAAGGCCAGGTTCAACTGACTTTGGAAAATGAAATCTCAAAGGTTCTGACCTTACCGGACATTAAATACAAAGATAGTTACAATGTTTATGAAAAGAATTGCTTCAAATCATTGCTCAGTATTCTTAAGGAGCTGGAGGTCGGGGAGTCACTGATACTAAAAAACTACAACACACTGACTCACTTCAATGTGAGCGCTCTGTATATTCTTTCTAAGACATGTTTTGAAAAGACTGGATTTGCTTCATGTGGGAGTATAGTCTTAAGTAACTTACAGGACAAATCTCTGCTGAACCTTCTAGAGGTGATTGATGCGGAGTGTGATAAAGTAAGGAATGACAAAGCTGTGGACGTTCTCAATACTCTTCCAGTACAGGTTACAAATGTTGGTGAATTTTTCCACAACATAGTATTTTATAATAATACATTTCACAGGAACAAATGCATGGAGTACTTATATACCATCGAGCAATCTCTTTAAAATGTTTAAATCGAGTTTTATTGAATCTAGATTGTCAGTAGAAAATATTTTTTTAATAATTTATTCTTGTGATGAAACCTATGTATTCTTGTTGTTCTCTTTCACTGATTAAATATTATCTGAATGTTGTATCCTCTTTTATTCATTTATAATTTTAAACCTAATAAGACTCCACTCGCGATGTCACTTTAATGAGGTGTATTGTTACGTGCTATTTGGCTATCTGATGTAAATGAAGGGTAAGTAACACGGCATACGTAAAATACATGTCAATTTTTGAAACGGTTTAAAAAAATGTTTATACGAGTTACGTTATTTAGGTAATTATTCAAAAAGAGGCTAAACAATAACGAATTGACATTTTGATTATGACTTTGCTGACTTAAAAAAATTGGCGGTATGCATATTGTTCTTAAGCAATTGTATTGATAATCCTTTCCTATTTCCTTGCAACAAAACTTTAAGCCATTTTCTTTTCTACGCCTTATCAAATTTTAAAAGAAAAATCTTTACATTTTGATAGAATTAATTTTTCTTTAAGTATTACACCAATAATGTTACGCTGGTTCCGGTCTTGCTTCGTATGCCTCAAAAAAATTAAAAAGCCGATGTTTAGTGCATGAAACCTTGGAGACTAGAATAGTTAAAAATTCAGTTACCAAAATTTTTTATTGTGTGCCATATTAGCACCAAATAAAAAATTGGTTATTTTTTATTTGGTGCTAATTGAACTATGGGTTATGCATTTTAGGCTATTTGAATTCCACATTTAACTAAAATTTGTGGAATTAAGCCACATATCGTCTAAAGGTCGGTCGGTTAATTCAGCGCGCAATCGCAATTCTTCCGACAGTAGGTACAATTTTACATTTATATTATTAAAGGCATAAGCTTAGTAAAAAAAAAATAATAAGTATCGTGTTTTGTGTATATTACACACATTAGATAAGAATGACAGATATATGATTATATAAACAACTAGCTAAACATACCTACATATGGAAAAGACAATATATGTATACCTGAGATAATTTAGTATATTAAAGACAAAATAATGGTTTTTAATTATTTATAAATCTTATGTTTCTTGGCAAGGTATGGCACAGCAAAAGTAAAGAGAACAGTCAGAGTTTTATAGTCCTTCGAGTTAATTAAGGCCCTTGTTAAGCCGAGATAACGTAAATCGGTTTATATCTCCATAGATGTGATTTGTAGTGACGTGAGATACCTATTCATTATTTATAAAAAAAATTACGGTGACAACACGCCTTGAAGTATACCGGCAGTCGGTAATATAAAATGGTTTATTAATTGGAATTCTTAGGCGAGGTCTTTTATTTTAAGAACTGGACGAAATAATATTAAAAAAAATAAATAAAATTGAATAGAATTTCAGCACTTTGTTTTGAGGATCCGAATAATAATTTCAGTATGAGACTTTTATTATTCAAATTATTCGATTATTAAGAAGGTACAATGTCATATAAGATTTACGAATAAAAAAAATAATTTAATTCATGTAGGTAACTACGAAGGAGTCAGTCGCTCACAGAGACATTTTACGAGAAATCAAGAGATGTAGAATAATTTTAAATTTGACTTTAAATGCAGCTATTTTTGATAATATTTTGGTAGGAGCTACTATTTAAAGGACTATAGTTAAGAGTTAGGACTGATTGGAAAGTATTTATTAGTGTTCAAAAAGGAAAATGTAACTGCTTTTATTTTAGTTTTTCTAAAAATTTTAATAAGGGAGAAGAATGAAAGTAGGTTTGTAAACTGGCAGTGAAGAAGGGTTAGCTTTTATGGAGGAAGAATGATGTCAGGATTCTTTCACACTAACTAATTAAGTAACCAGAAGATATGAAGGAATTCAGTATAAGGGTAAATAGAAACAATGTTAATGATGGAATTAATCGTTTTTGGACGGATTGAACCATTATCGACAGCATTTTCTTCATTTTCAGAAAAATAATTAAAAACGATTGGAGAAAATGCAGGACTTTGATGAATTGGTTTGAATTACAAAATCTATTCTGTTTTTAATTTTCACCAACTACCAATAATACATCATCACAAGTCGTTAACCAAAGGTAAGTAAATAAATGCATATAGCACCTATAGATTATAGATCATAGCTAATAGGCTAACAAGTCGGT
>DVQP01001152.1:0-16893 GCA_018231745.1 Danaus eresimus | reverse complement strand
TCAATAATTTTATTTGTATAGTGACCGTTTTTTGACTTCGCTCGGTCCCAACAATGCTACTTTCCCACAAAAACTAGGCACCGTAACGGAAGGCATTGGCCGATAATAATTAAGATAATTGTAATACCTTATACATTTTATATAGATTACTATTTATGAAACACAAACAATTTTATCAGAAAAAATCTTGATAAACACATCTCTTTAAGTAGATTTTTTTTTCATTTCAATAAACAGAGAGAAAGTAAAAACGATTTAGACGTATCGATGGAACTATCTTTTCTTGTTAAAATTTCCATTTCCGCGTCTAAAAACGGTTCTTTCAGATCCAATCACGGCCCTTCATAAAAAGCTTGTTTGACTGATAGCTGTCGTTTAGACTCCGACTTGGAATGAAATATGATATAAAATATGATGGTTTACTGGCGATCAGACAGGAAGATATGAGCGGTTAATATTTTTCATGGCACCATATATAATATAGTCTAATAAATAAATTTTACTTTTGCAACCAAAATTTCGCCTCACCGTCCATTATAAAACTTACGTCCGTGTGTACTTCACTAGTATACACGGGCTTAAGTTTTATAATGGACCGAGTTATACAGAAGGTACAGATTGGGAAGAAAAATATTACCGTTTATAACTAAACCTCAGAGATAATATTAAAATCATTACTCAAGATCCCGAGGCCGCAGTGTACTGCCAAAACGATCTTCCGTTAACGATGTATTTATGATGCATCCTTTTTTAGACCTACAATAGATTTGAATGATGGCATAATAATAGCGTCCAAACTTTGTTGATTGATACGCCGACTTTTTCGGACAACCCGTTGGAAATCACTCGAACGAATAATCTCTATTAAAATAATATTAAAAGACATTGTATAACAATTTTACGAGATGATATTCGGGCAGCTGTCAAAGGATTAAGAGAATGCGGAAGCAAATACCGCAATTAAATATGAAATTCTTTGACCTATCTGTCATTGTTTGTATAAAATTATATTTTAAAATATAAAGAATACTATATAGGAAAGAATCAAACATGATATAATGGACTAAGAAAAACAGATAAACGTATTTTTAATTTGCTACAAAAAAGTTGATTTCTATTCAAATTTAATGCACATAAAAGGGACCCATCAACTCGGCTGGCGTTAACTAGGCTAATAGACGTACATAAATTATTTTCAGTGTTCCACGGAGTTTTAATTTAGGAAAAAATGTTTAAAGAAACATCTTCGCCCTTGTCTTTAATAAATGTTCACATAAACAAGATGCATCTTTGTCTAAGAGGATAAATGAGAATAAAGGCATTAAACTAACTTCAGAGGAATCATCCAATGTTTTTTCTTACTTCTTAAATTTATTGACGGTTAAAATTTTAGCCTCTAATTTTTGTTTTTGCTTTTATTAAGCTTTCTGCAGATAAGTAGAAACGTGACTTCGTCATAAAGATATGGAATGTGTTTATTAAATAATTTTGTTCAATTAGATTTATTGACGTGGGAAGGGGATCAAAATCTTCTGGGTGATATTATAAGTAGTATTAATTGCGAGTCTGTACGGAAAATTGTAATGAATCATCTAATTATTTATGTAACGTGTTCCAACGTACAAATCCCGCTAACGCCTATGTCTTAAGACTATTATAAATTTCTCTATAAATTTTCTGAGGCGTTATTTATTACTTAATCTCGACTTGCAGAGAATGTTTTTAAGAGTAAACTGTCTGTGATATAACGCTTTGAAGCATGGGTTAATGTTCTATTCTCAAGGATATTAACGTCTTAACATTTATGACACAGCATTCAAATTCTGATGTAATCTCTATTAAGTAAATGACTTTAAGTAACGAGAATCATATATTTGATGATTATAACAAGAACATTTACAGAATTGAAAAAAATATTAAGACACTTTACTAAACAGTTGTGAAATTTAATTGTCTCATGCGTGATATTTAATAAAAGTAAAGATTTGACATACATATAATTAAAATTTAAATACTTTCAAAATGTTTTTGAAATTTTGCTCAAGAAGTTTATTAAAGTATATAATATGAATGGAATGAGTAAGTAAATTATTCATTGCACTTAAAGTTTCAACTTTATCAGTTGACGAGGAACGAGAAACTTCAAATGTTTTATCTGAAACTGCTAAGATTATAATACTTTTGATTGTAATTATGCAAGTGCATGATAAGTGTCTTATTTAAAATTATTGACTTTGAGTGTTTCGAATAGAAAAACCTCTATTTCAGAGTGAGAAGCATTAAAATGTTAGACAGAGCAGTCTAGAAAACGTAACTTTCATTTATCACATACCATGACCACAAAATTTAAAGTCCAAAAAACAAATTCACGCGGGATTTTAAAGAAATTCATCAGTATAACGTCCAAGATTTATGGCACTCGAAAACTTCTGGTTGCTATAACTCGGGCTGCATGAAATATGGAACTTCCCCAAGGTTACTCGCACCAACTATTTTATCATTTCCATGCCAGATCATTTTCGAGCCAGTAATAATGGAGACATTTCAAATTGTCATTTGGTACAGTGAAAAAAAATAGTAACGGCCTCCGTGATTGCTTACAAGAAATATGAAAGCATTTTATTTTTGAGATGTCCATATTTTTCTCATATAAATACAGTAGTTCCTCTGTAACAGCTTGATAAGATTAAATTTATTGCAAAATTATTACCAAATCATATTAGAGTAGGTCTTTTATAATAACAAGCAATTGGTAGATGCCTTTATTAAGAGTTAGCGTTACATTTTTTAAACAATATAAGGCACAGCTAAAAGGCATAGTCGTTTATTTCAATCCTGATAACTGTATCCTAGACAGAGTCGCCAGAGACAGCTAGTGTTAAATAACATCTTCATCAGACGACAAAAATCTTATCTCTATAAAAGCAACAGAAAATTTAAAACTAAACATACTTTTACAGCGCACATAGTGGAAAATTTAAACTATAATCCGAAATAATTCCTAGAACAATTCAGCCATTAAACTTTTCCCCCGGCGTCGCTTTCTCGAGTGTAATTTCACTCAATTTTGCTTCAGTGTAGTCTTACAAAGAAAAACGTTTTCCTCCATCCTGTATTCTATTACAATTGTGGTATAAGTCACAGGAAACGGGCGATGTCATGGGACATAGAATGTTCTGATTGATACACCTTCAATCTTGTCATAATTTATAATTGAGCTTAATATTAAAAAAAAAAAATTGGTTAATTATATTTTATACCATAAAATAGATTTTAAATAAAAAAACACTGTTACAATAAAGTAATTTAAATTTAACATCGCTACCTCACTTGACTTAAGCCACTCATATTATATCAAGGACATAGATACTACAAGTTAATATGCTTTGAAGTATTATCGCCAAAATTGAACGACATTCTACTCAACATGATTTTATTACGGCACTTAAGTTAAGCGAATTAATTAAATTCAATTTTATACTAAACAGGAATCCCTGGTATGTGACACTAGCGCTTTGTAGAAGTTACAATATTACCAGCAAATTTCAACCTAAACTAACATAACGTAGAGAAGGTATAAAAAATGAATAGAGCTTGTCCCGTCACGTCTTACAATTCGGGGCTTAACCCGGGAATCGAACTCTGACCCTGAGAGTAATCCGCTGACCATTTGTCATCCCGCTGAATGCGACACAACGATTTTCATGACGATTTTGTTAAACGTATTCATTGAAACGGCAGGATT
Source organism: Danaus eresimus (assembly GCA_018231745.1). Classification (NCBI taxonomy): domain Eukaryota; kingdom Metazoa; phylum Arthropoda; class Insecta; order Lepidoptera; family Nymphalidae; genus Danaus; species Danaus eresimus. The sequence continues at coordinate 13,148 of DVQP01001152.1, read as the reverse complement.
ATATTTCAAAAATATGATTTGCACATGCAGCCTCAGTATTATAAGATGCTTTGGCAGAGACATTACCGACATGTGTGGAAGATTTATAACTTAAAATACACACTACTATGTATATATAGATATAAAGAATATGACGAAACAGAGTTTATTGGGTTTATTATTTATATATGTATAACATAGTATTTTATATGTATTATAAATTTCTGTGCTCTAAACATAGTAATGGACGGTATATTCTTAACATATTATAAAAGTCTATAAAGTACAATAAATTAAAATACATTTTTCCAATTTCCTGTAAATTCTAATACAATTTAATATGGAAAAGTTACCTTGCCTTAGAACGAAATATCATACCATAAAGTTACCGTCTGAAACACTTCAAGCATTACGTATAATAAATAATCTAACTGTCAAGACAATTCACCAACTGTTGCTCCAACAATATATCATATAGGAATAAGTAATCATTCTTCCGTAAGTATTTAATATTTATATATATCTTACGATGACGTATTTGATGTAAAAAAAATACTTTAAAGCGGAAATTTTAAACAAAATAGAGATAAAGGTAGAAGCTATAATAATAATAGAGGATTTGATTGTCAGACTAAAATATTTTCGAATAGAAAAAAAATAGAGAATATTCCAGACATAAAATTAGTTTGGTTTTCATAAAGCTTTATATATAAATAAATTTCATGTGTGATCGAATGAGAAAAATACTACGTAAATAAATAATATAAGCTATTTATAACTTGAAATGTTATGCGAAGAGATATTATAGAATTGTAAGCTTATATTAACCTATTTGAGGATTTTCCAGATAAGATTTCAATATTGTATTTTATTTTATTTACATTCTAAAAGTGTTAAATCAATAGTTTTCATTTATATATACACATATTAAAATCAAAGATTTCATATTTATACATAGATTTTAAATTTTAATATGAATTTAATATAAAGTAAGTCAAGCATCATATAAACAAAGTAAAGTCATCAGTATGTCTAACTTAAGTATGACATTCATCATTTGTATGACACAAGTGTCGCGTGTACCATCGGAAGCTGGTTGACTGGTAGCGAGTTTCTGAACTGGTACGACGTCACATTATTTTATTATACTCCAGAGTTCAATGAACTTAATTTAAACGTAATGGATGCTGATAATATTTTTAGGCTTCATGTAAAATATACATAATATGGTAAGACACAGAAACAAAGGCTCCAATCGATATCTATCAGCACTTTGTCAATTTGGAGGAGGCATTTCAAACAGTTTGTGGTCTATAGACACTGTGTACAACACATGTATGTTGTCGATAGATACAATAGTCATGTTTCCCAAAAGAGAGTCGGTTAAGTACAAACGAACATACATTTGTAAATAAAATGTACGTTTATTCGTGTTACAGCTCAACTACTCCGACAGCTTTTGAAGGGTTGTGTCAAATCGAATCATATCAAAATATTGCTCATTCATATAAACATCTAAGAAGCCCTGTTGAAATAACAATTTATTTCACTTTTGCTTTTAAACCTAGTTTCCCTCACGTGATCAAAGATTACCTTCGAACTCCTCGTGAGAAATGTTAGTCTCAGTGATTTACTATAATTGTTTTGGTATCTGTTTTCGTAGGTTCATAATAATATACAAAACACATATATACTAATGAATTTATCATAAGTAGACGAGGAGGAATGCGGTCAATAAAATATAACCTAGAAATAGCCTATAGCCTAGAAATTCTTCAACGACATTCTAGTTATACAATAATTACATAATATTGTTAGAAATAAACAAATTTTAATTTATTATGATAAACAAATTACCTTATAATAGTATAATTTAAGGTTCATTGACGTGTTAAAGACTCGCCCTGAACAACCTTTTTGGATTGGATGTTAAAAGTCAGCCAAATTGAACGACCTTGTAAACCAGACTGTTGAAGCCTCGAATAATCCAAGCGGAATAATTGAACCAAATATTAACTAATATATATATATATATTAATCTGTTTCCACAGTCTAGTCTCCCTTCACAGATGAGATAACTACGATGATATTAGCTGACATAAAGTAAAGAAAATAGAAATATATATACAATTACCTAAATATTATCATGGAATAATGTACGTACGAATAATGTATATACGTGTGTGAAAAAGCGAAAGAAAGAAATACCCCAATATATTCAAATAAATGTAACAAATTGTTAATGAAAAATAACGTAAATGCCCTGTTATATAACAACAAAATTAATAGTATGGTGAAAAAAAAACGAAAAATTTATGACCTACATAAGGATGTGACAGTAGCGAAAAGAAATATAATGCATCACTAGTGATGCGCCACATTGTAATGGGTTATCGATAGTCGATGTCGCAGTAATACCAACCCACAATGGACCGTTGACGGTTTTACGAGCGTTTATATTCTGGCCGCATTTTAATGAATATCGATATATTTTTCTTATGTAATATATACCAGAGAAATAACTTAGAATATATCAGAGAAGCTGTTTTAATATTTATTTATTTTTAACACAGAAAACTTCATATGAAGGCATAAACAACGAAGAGATTTTATCTTGAAACCATTCAGAGATTTCATTAATGCCATTTATAAACAAGACTAAAAAACTTCCTAGCCACGTTTGATCTTAAAAAACTTATTCAAAGGGACCCTTCAAATAAATTTAATTCCCATAGCTCAAAGCGAATTCATTTCTATGGAAGTGTGATTAAATCTTAATTACTGAGACTCACTATGAAACTGCAGGCGAGTGTCTGTGCAAAGGAACCTAATTATTTAAATTTCTTCATAAAATTAACCCAGCAGAAAAACGCTACATAATATTAATTTTAAATCACCGGTGGAATGAAGTCGATTTTTATTCAAATATTTGTTGTTAACAAAATCTGTTGACGTACAGTGTATCGGTAAGGTTACCGTGAAACCCCTGGCTCGGTACATGCATATTTTAATATAGAGTGAGTTAAATAATACACTAAGTCAGTGAATGTTATGACTTGAATACTATTTAGCAGTGAAGAAACGGTTAGGCGTTCAAACTTGAGGCTAATAGATTATATTCCTTTCGTTCAATAGAACAATACACATCGAAAAGAAATCCAAGTAAAAGTCGCTACTTAAACAAATAAACTGAAGTATTTTGTATGTCAATCCATTATTTTTATACAAAATATTATTAACCTTATAAATTTCCATGAAACAATACCTGTATGTATGTTGTGATTTAATTTTAAATTATATTTAATCGATGTAGTATATACAATAGCGTTAGCTGAAAACGTTATTTACCCTAAACTATTGAATCCCAACGAGATATTCTAAGTGAGTATTAATCCAGCCGTTATCAACACAAAATATTCTCTAATATCGAATAATTTAGAAAGTAACTTATATCTGTTATTAGGACAATTAAAACAAGGACTTAGGCTCTACTTATTTGTTCTAATTGATCTGAGGAACTTAACGAAGTCTATATATAAGTGTAGTTATAATGTATGTATGTATTTATATGTATTGGAATGTAAATATTTAATGTTCTGACTGCGGCAATACTTTTCGTCCTAATCGCATTAGGTGACCCGAACGGAAATGAAAACGCTCGATACGATATACGACTCACAATTACTTTCACGACGTTTTCGTTATCGCGTTAACGGAATTGCCTTATATTTTGATCGTTACAACGACTTATAAGGTAATTATTTAATTTTTTATATTGCGTTTAGTATACATATAACGATATTTTAATTTGTTTTCATGCTACGATTATAACGCTCACAAATAATTGCTTCGGATTGTGTTTTATAGAATAATGATTACTTTGATATGAAATTTTTTATTCTATTCTTGTACTTAGAGTCCTCAGAATTTGAAAGCGATGGATCATAAAAAGAGTTCTTAATAGATTGTTTATAAGCATTTAATTAAGATTATATATTATATGCATTAATGTAAAAAAGAACAATTTTAATATAAAAGTATGTACATATGTCATTTTATTGATAAATCAAAAAGTAACCAGGGATAGATTGGAAAGCCCGAGAGTAAAAAATTCAGGTAAGTTTAAAAGAAAATAATAAAATATCATCAACTATAGTGTTGTGCAAACGATTGTCGATAAAACCGCTCCGTTTATCGGAATCATCCCAAATTGCGGACGCGTTCAATTGAAAACTGAAGTGAGCTAGGTATGGGTCGTGGACTTCGATTATGAGTTTTTATTGTAATTTCTATTTCCCTCTAATGAATGTTGTTAAATAAATTGAACAATATAGTTAAGTCTAGCACAAGACGCAGGAAATAGAGTTGTTTATATGAAAGAGCTCATAAATATTACTGTGTTCATTTCAGTATAAAATAAAATAGCTATTTGTTTTATGGCACGTTATTAAAATATATTGCGTTAAACGCAAATAAGACATATATAGGACTAGTGGTAGGATGCATTTCTCATAAATCAGCTTCTGTAGGCGCGTCTTAATACAATTTTACAAGTGACGGAAACAAAAGGAAATATTATCGATAAAGCAGTAGGTCGAGTTAAGAAAAAATATTTTTAATATGTTAAGAATAAATTTAAGTTATACTTCGTAAAGCGATCACATGTTAGATTGTATGAAAATTTGAGGCCATTTAGAAAATGCTATTTTCAAGTGAATCGGCTATGCGGTTTCGCAGTAATTTGCATACATTATTTAAATTTGAATGTATGCAATAAGAAGTGAAATAGGCGATAGCGGTCCTCTTGTGTGTTTAACATTTTAAAACAATTATAAGTCAATTAAATGGTAATGTGTGGGGAGTTTTCTTTATGAACTATGCAAACAATACCCGTGAGACGCTTATAAAATTAAAAATACCTGTATAATTAGTGGCCATGGCATTTAAAATTTAACCAATTTGTCTCTTTGATGCTTTCTTTTAAGTAATTGACAGAATTTAAGTCAGTAACAGTTGTCGCAACAGATCAATGTTGAACATTAATGTATAGCACAAATGTACAAATGAAAAAATGAAATAAAACATAACGGAAACCAATATCAACGCCGCGAGTCTGATATGGGATTTATCGATATTATATTATCGAACATTTCCCAGCATTAAGTGTACTACATAAATCATGGGGACATACGCCGTATCTGTTGCCAGCTTAATACGATCGTGAAAGGGGGCCTGCGGGGCCTGTGGGGGCCAGTGGGGGACTCGGGACAGGAGGGGTAGGAGGAGGAGGTTAGAGGACAATGGGGTTGTATCTTCCAAGTTTTTATATGGTTTATCGTGTATTGCATTTTTATTTTTGGTCTTTTAATTGGATTGTTTCTCCGTTTGTCCTGGTTTAAACGGAAACTCTGTCAGCTCGAATTCTATGAATATGTGTGTGTGTGTGTCTATAAGCTAACCTGTATGCCATTCGTATTTGCTCGCCGTTCTTGTACCATATTAGCTGTGCTGGCGGATTCCCTCCCCTACTCCGGCAAACCAACTCGAGAGTCTGTCCTCTTCTAACAGTTTCGCCCTCTGCATACCCTTCAATATATGGTGCTCCAGGTGGATCTAGAAAAAAATATACTATATGAGGGCAAACTATGACATGTGAATCGGTTTTACAAAAATCTGACGCCATTTTATTACAGAAACTAAACAGATTTCTATCAAAATATTTAAAAACAAAACTTCCTTAAAACTCCAAATATTTTATCTCAAAGGACGAAATATAAAGGATTAATTAAAAAAATATCCCAAACACCACAAACTCGGTAATCCTTTAATTGTTGAAGCCCCGTGAAATTTCCGCGAAATTGTCCTTCTCAAAGTTGAGTAATCTCATCATAAATTGATACAAAACTTCTGAGGCCCCGAGAACCGCGAGTTTCTTTGACAGAAATACAATCAAGATGAAAATTTAAACAATAAAAAAATATCAAAAACTCATCAAGAGGCCGCTGAAGTTAACAGAATCTCTTCCAAAGGAACTTCCCGACTCGAATATTTTACGAGAAATTCGTTTAGCAACTAAATGAAAGTAATAAAACTATGCTTTTAAACTATTGCATGCTTTAAACTTTGGAAGTTGGATTCCTGTTATGTTTGTGTGTAAGTGTTAATCTTGTGTTAAATTTTATGAGACATTTATAAGGATAAATGTTTTTGAGACTATTCATATGAAGATGAATTTGTGCTTCTATATATAAATTAATTACGTATAACTGTTATTATAAAATATTCTTGATTTAATTTACGTCTAAAAATCACGAGATATCCACAAGTAATGCCACGACAGAGACTCGAACGCTGTGACCACAATTTAAGTAGTCTAACCAATGCGCCAGATGCTCATTGTACCATAAAATTATTTATTTTACGAATATAAAATATTATAAAAGGCAGAATTGAAATTTCTGCAAGTTTGAAAACAACACGCTTATTCCATTATATCGGATATCAAAGAAAATAATATAAAGGTCCCCTTACTTCATTTACCTCTATTACATTATACCGAGGATTTTTTTACGACGAAATTGTAACACAGAACCCGCTTTATAGAATTTTAACTGGTACGTAAGTGGGATATTTTTAACTATTTTAGAGAGGATTTCTTTTCGCGCTTCAAGTACATTAAAAATTTAAATTGCTATTAATAATCAGATTTAGTTTTGTTAAACTAAAAGAGAAAACTTGAATTCTAGCAAATTAAAGGTAGCCTGATGCCATTATTAACAGTATTTAATTATATATGTATGTGTGTAATAATCTTTCATTGATTTACGTCATTACAGCAATAGCTTCAATGTGTTAAATTTTAATAATATTAAACAGACTTGCGAAATGACACCACATGTATGACAGTGTGGGGTAATGTGTTTATTTTTATATTCTACCACTTGTGCGATTGCTAGTGACGGGGAAGATATCGATGTTATTATTCATATTGTAAAATAGAAAATATCATCGAAATTATAGTACGCCTAATGATCCATTCAAATACAATTCCGAGTTTAATGTTATAACACTAAAGAAACAAGGACCAACCCTAAAATTGTAACACAAGTTACAGGGACTTGCGATAAATATAATTATCGATAATCCGTCTCCATCACTAAGTAATTCGAGCATACGGGACAAAGCATGTAATTATAGAGGCCGATGGAATTTTGCGTTACAACATCCTGTATTTTATCATAAAAGTAGCAGTCTATTACGAGGGATTATCATAAAGATGCAGGAAATTGGATTTTTAGATGCGAATCCCGTTAAAAAACATAGTCTCTCATAACATGAAAAAATTCCTCTAAACTTTAACACGAATACTCAAGATGTTTTTTTAATTAATTGAATCTAAAGGTAGAGGCTTACGCTTCTGTAATCTTTGAAAAATTGTCGCCAAAATTTGGTACTGAAATTACATTGCAAAGAGAAAGATGTCGCAAAGAGGAGAAATAACACGTCCGAATCAAATGGAATTATTAATAATTCATAGAGGGCGCCCTCAGCTTTGCAATTCCGAATTTGTTTTGGCTGCACTGTTCTAGAGGACAATCCGTGAAACTAACGGATTTGTGCTGACATTAAACAAACATCTCGACATACATTTACAAAAGTTTGAAGTCGACATATTTATTTAAGATTTATGACAAACAAATAAGACAAAAGTATTCTTAATATTTTGAGAACCCTAAAATTATAGACTAGATAATAATCAATGATGGCCTGATGACGATAATAGCAACTATGAGTTGAAATTGCATACAAAAGAATATATAGAATAAAAAGATTTTTTACAAATTTCATGTAAGCATCTGTTTTTTTAAATAAAAATATTGATTTCCTTGCTAGTTTACAAAAGTGTGCCAAATTTTACACTCGGTGGTCCGAGTAATTCTCACAAAAAGGGCTACAAAGTTTTTGCTTTCTGAAGTAATGGCATATAAAAAAATATATATTTGTGGAATTTTTTTTAGGAGCGCCATTTCTTATATTTTCATTTATTTCATTTCAGTTTTAATTGGGCTTCATACAATCCTTTTTACATTCGGGTCTGCGAGCAAAAGAAGGCAAATTGTCCCTAATTTGCACAAACGAAATTCCAACCAACGTTTTACCTTAAAGTGGCTCTCAGAATTCCTAGGTAATACACAAATGAGTAGACATCTCCCCTCTCGTAATGAAGCCCTATTGCTTGTTTTTAAAATTATATATCAAAAGAAAAAGTATCACAAATATGAAAAGACATATAATCTTTTCTATATAAAGAAATAGAAAGAGTATTATTTGTCTATTTATTAAAAATGTATGTATAAAATATATATAAGAAATAGGTGTTGTGTTTTTAAGTAATTCTATAATATTGCTATTAATTTAGTATGGCTCGTATTAAAATTAATTATAATACTATTTTCATACAATTTCCATCTATTATCGACAAATAATCTAATCAATTTATTTATACATTAAGATGTACATATATACGTAATTCAACTTAGTATATTTACTTATTGCCTTTCCTCACCTATCAAACAAGATATACAGCTATCGTTAATGTATTGCAGTAAACCATAATTAAATAAAAATATATTTTATATATTTTTCGTCACCAATAATTTGGTAAGAAAAGACGTGATTTAATGTATATAAATCTTATGTTACATCGCTTTAAAAGTTCGTAAGATAAATTCGCCTCCCAAAGTCAGCAGCGGTGAGTCAATATTGAGGTAAGCTTTAAATGGATATCAATAATGGATGCCGTACATGTCGGGTCGAGTAGCGACGCTCAGCGAGGGTAGTTATGTATTCGCGTCGGACGTTGCTGACTTTATTTATCGTCCATTAAAACAAATACCTGTTAACTAACATAGTTCATTAATAGAACTTATATATTAACATATAATTTGTATTTTGTTGTTTTTTTAGAAGGCTATGAATATTATTAAAATTAAAGAGAGTTAACATTTTGTTGGCATTAGAATCAATAAAATCTTTTACATAACGAGAGGACCTTAAAAAGCCATTTACGTCTCAAGATTCTGTGCTAGCCAATATTAAATCCAACAGCTACACCATCAGTACACTGCAATAGTTTTAATTAAAAGCCCAACATATCACCGAGCTGAAATCCGTATTGGATTTCTTTCAATAAATAATATCGATAAATTCCTCTAGTTTAACAGCAGTGGTATAAATGGTAACCATTTCTCAGTGAGAAATAAAATTATTTAAGCCGTAGATTCAGCGCAAAAGAGAACATTTTTCATAAGAATATACAGAAAAATGCACCGATTATTATTGACGATTTCTACGACAATTACTTTGATGACAAATAGCTGTGCAATACTTCGAGCATTTATTGTTGTTTCTTAAATCTACAAAGGGACATTTAGGTTACGGTCATCTTTAAAATGAAAATAATATAATATTCTTATTGGAGTGTCTTGTAAAATAATTAAAATTAATCTATAACCTGCGTGTACGTATTTGGTTAACTCAGAAAGAACTTGCTAGTTGCGTTACGTGTCTTGTAATATGATTCAGGAAATTGCCGGATGCAGTATAATTTCCAATTGGAGTATAGTAATCCTAAGATAATTTACGTATTTCAAATAAGAAATACTATAATTATAATTTAAAATTCCCATAAAAAAGCTCTCAATAAAGTTATACAGAAGCGGAACTAAATGGCTTTGACGTGATTAAAGAGTCGGTTGAGCTCGGATAAGCCCGCTAACCGAACTAAACCATCCAGTTTGGGACGGTGTTCCGTATGAAAAGTTCACAATCATTTATTTTAGTGACACCGTAAATAAAACGGCATATTACAAACAACATTAAAGATTATTAAGCAACGAACAATTTTACTCATATATTGTTTGAAACGATATCAATTTATTATAAAATTAAAACGAATGTAATATTATGATCTGTTATTCCGGTGTAATACTTAAATTATAACGATTAATTCATTACGTTCTCACAATCATCAAATCAATATGTTATCATTGATTACAATTTAGATAACAACTATGTATGATAAGTGAATTAACGTACTCGTAGCTAAAGATGTTAATGCGCTGACAGCAATAAGTTTTATGTTTAAGCTAGATTCAAGAACTCTGAAACTTTTCATTAATCCGCAGGTAAACTTGTTCAAAGTAAATGCCTAATTTATATCTTAACCGCTGTAACTATTAATATTTTAATCCAATAGTGAACGCGAGCTATAAACTCGGATCTCGGGGTGACTTGTTTTAATTGTTTTAAGTTGACGTACAAACAGACAGAATAAACAAAGTCTGACAATCCGTCTGTCAGACTAAACGAAAAGCTTTGGCGGCGAGAATTTCATATCGCCCGAAATATTTTTATATCAAAGCTATAGTTTTATATTATTTGTTTTAAAACTTTCAAACTGTTATATATTTAAGCGCCCTATAAGACAATAAAGTTGTCTTATTTTATAAATCAGTATATACATATGTGTGTGTGTGTGTTACTCAAATTATTTTTTTTATAATTTTCAATTAAATTACGTAAAGGTTTAGCGTGTAGTAAGTTATTTTCAATATTTCAATGAACTCTATCATAAGAGTGCTGATTTAAAACAGTTATAAGTCGATAATTTTAAACTCTATGTTGTATATTTAATGTGTCATTTCAAAAATTTATTATTGTAAATGTAATAATTAATAAAGTGATTTCAGTTTCATAATTTATATCGTCACGTGTATAGTCCTCTGCGGGGGCTGTCCTAAATTGATGGTACTGTCCCAAAAATATAGTCGATGCGGGAGACAACGCAGTGTTAATTATTCTAATTTCGATATTTGTATTACTTTTCAAGTTTTTTTTTAGTAATGTTTCAACTAATGCGAAATCAAATATATAATAAAGTAGCACCTTCATCTGTATTTCCGTCACCAATAACGAAATTTATTTAACGTAAGATAATGTTCCACTTTGGGCGACGTCAACTTTTCAATTTGTTTTAATGAAGATAACCTAAATCTTAAACTGTTTACCCTATATTGGATAGTTATGTGTTTAAAGTTATAATTAAGATAAGTAAAATAATTGCAGAAACATGAACACAAATCCACTAGAATAAAATTCATGACTACCCACATATTAAAATTAATACAAATCCCTTAAAATCAATATTAAAAGATAATTTTCGAGTATGATATCTAGACATCTATAGTTTCCCAAAGACAACTGTAACACACAAGAACTGAGACAGAAAACGTTCAAACTCAATTTGTTAGTATTGAGAATGTATATTAATAATTTATATTAATGATCGCCTTGATTACGTTACAATATAATATGTTGATTAAGGCAAGGTTAGGGCTCCGCTAATGAATTCTTCCCTAAGCTCATAAGACTCATTTGTGTAATTCAGCCATTTTTGACACAGCCTTTAAACTCCGATGACAGTAATGACATAGAAGCGTCTGCAGTTTTACACAAAATCGCAATTTAAGACCGACGGAGCCTTTATTCAGACGTCCAGTTGGAACTTATAATCGATACTTCGATATCGTTCAAGTAAAAACTTATTTATTACGTTTAAATTAAATTATGATTATCATATATTTTACTTTGAGTCCGTTTTTGTAATTTTCTTGATTATCTATGGTAGTTATTAAAACTACTTGTGTCTATTAGTTTTTGCCTGTCTTGTAATGACTCTGTAGTCTATAAAGCCAAAGCAATTTGATAGATCTAGTTTATATAAAAAAATATAGTATATTGAGAAAAATTTTGACGTCGCAAACACTAATCTTGATAATCTGTGAGGATCGTTGTAGACACGTAGCGATTTGTTTTGTTTATTAGTATCTTAATTTATTTGAACTCAAGAGATATTAAAGAACCTTTAAAATGTACACTCATAGTTCATTAATGTAAGTCCATAACTGAATATTTACAACAAGTTGTTTAATATTTTTTTAGTAATATATACTTACATAGTACACTGAGCTGCACCGTGCTGCGCATAGGCATGTCCCTCTGAAGCGCTTGATGACGTGCTTCACATGTAAAATCAGCGTAGTCGTCCTCTGAAGTAGCCTTGAAGTGAACTCTGATAAAACGCAATACAATTAATAAAATAAATATTATAATATACGTTTCTATACGGACATTATAAATTTTTAGTCACGTAATCTAACGAACGTGACTCTTAGCGTTATTGGAAATATCCACGTACATTCAGAATCGAATTATTTGACGATCAATTAACTTTTACATTGAAAAATAATATTCATTTAATGTATTTATTATTGAATACGAAATCATTATATAAAGGAGCAACAAAGAAATAGGTTTTGTGTATAGAATTATCTAACGTATTCCTTTGTCTATGACCAACGCGTTTAAAGCGTTCTATGAGACAAACCCGACTCCAGCGAAAGGCATGCGACTAGCAATTTATATAAAGGGGAATTTTGTTACTAATGCCATATTAAGCTCACGTCTGATATTGCTAAAGGGAAAATTCTCAGAATTAATGCTACACTGATCTTCCAAAGATATTGTTATCAGAGACATTTTATGCTCATAATAAATATAGTTTACGTTATAACATAATACATGAGGATATTTTTAAATTAAATTATATGCGTAAATAATGTATAAAATAAAAAACAGATATAGTGTTAAAATCAAAGAATAAAGTTATCTCAAAATGCATGCGGACAAACGCATACATTTTAAATGTTTTCACTCGAGCGAAATACTCAAATAAGTGTATTAATGCCTGTCGCCAAGTATTTGAGACGTGCATTTGTACCTAATAGCTTAATTAAATGCTTGTGAACTAAGAATTATATCATTGCGCTATAAATTATACAGCTTATTTCTTGTATAATACCATTTCGCAAAGATTGAAGATACAACAATGTTGTTACTACAATTGAATGTTTTTTGTGTGATAATATTAAATATGTATTATTACAGATAAAATTATAATAAGATAATTTATAGTAGATTTTATGATTAATTTAAAAACAGCGAAAAACTTCATAGAGTCTTGAACCTCAAAAATTTTCGGATTACTACGCGATTTTTTATTAATTTAAAAAAAAAACTACATTATCCCGACGTTTCGGTTACTTTAC
>DVQP01001151.1:0-16895 GCA_018231745.1 Danaus eresimus | reverse complement strand
TTATGCATATAAAATCCATCTACTGTATGAAAAACGTGCTTACGTCACTATCAATCACGCGAACATCGTCACAGCGGTCACATCTAAGCTCATTCATGCTCTCCGAGCGAATTGTCTCCTAAACTTATCACACGGCACCGCTTCCGCGGCGAGGGCGATAAATTTGTTTTCATCCTTTTCCTTGCGCGGCGCAGTCTTATTTGCATACATCAATATATTAAAAAAATAAAAACTAAAATCTTTACACCCATGCCGTTCTTTATATTTAGAAACCAAACGAAGGGTGAGCTTCTCGGATGCATTAAAAAATAAATAGATTTAAATTTGGAATTCAATGTCAAAGCCGTCGGTTATGTATTCCGTCCCTGTCGCTCAGGCTGGGCGTCGGCGCGCGCCTGGGCGGGCGGTATGCAAATGCTGGCAACAGTGGTGAGGGCTGAGTCTGTGTGTGTACCTTGTACCATTGGCCGCACTAGAACGGCTAACTTCGCCACCAGTTACGGTTGTTTTTCGTTCCACTTCTAATTAACTTCCGTATATTCTTGAAGTAACTTTTCTCATCTCGTTCCCTTAGTTTTTGTTACGTTGTTAACGCTAATAGCTAGCTATTATGTGAAATACTCTCGCGTGTGATATGCAAAAATGCGATCTAGAAATTATTCGCGTGCGCTAAATGTTTATTTTGGAACGCAAGCGTGACAGGTTTCGTTTTAATATATGTAAATACACCTATTTCAGCGCTATCAACGTATTAAGCGCGAAGCTGACGTCAGTTCTTAGTGTCACAATGTTTACAAGTGATTTCTAAATGCAAAGGCCTTAAGTTAACGAACGCTATAATCGTGGCTCGTATTGCTAACTTTGCTAAAATGTTACTTTTATTACTTAAAGAGTGAGATTTTACGAGCTTTAAAAATAAATTACTTGCCTCGGACGGGCAAAATCGCAATTTCCAAGAGTTCGCGGGTGAATATTTTATTTCCGATTAGTGCAGCGACGGTAAATAAATCGCTTAAATTACTTCATTGTGTTATCTTATCAAAGTTATGACCAAAGCGACGACGATAATTTGGTATTTTATTTATAAACACTAATTCCGTACACTTTATGTTGTGTTTAAATGTGGTATACGGTTTTATGATTCAAAATTTATTTTCAAAATAAATATGAATGCTTTAATATTAAAGCTCAAAGCTTATGGATGCAATTAAAATATTCACTCCTTTTATTTTGAAGTTAAGTTCATTTGACGGTATAAAAAACGCACGTCGGAAGGGCACACACGCGAGGTGCGAAAATGCAAATTCATACTACGATGAAATTAATCACTCTTTTTATTGCAACATCAAACAACTTTAATTGCTTCTTTGACAGACATTAAAGGTCTGGTAGAGGCGAATTTCGGGTGTGGTCACAAAAATTTTAACATTGACAGTTGGCAATATATTTTTATAGTTATACCGAGGTGTTGTTTTTATTATAGCATCGATATATTCTAAAGAACCGAACTGCAAATTAGAAAGTTTATGTGCGAATGACGGTCGAGATATCGTAAATTAGGTTCGCGGGTTAGCGACTTCTATATGATGAGTTTTTCGAAGGGATTTAATTAGCCCCCGTATGATTTATAAGTCATCAAACAAAAGACGTAAATCTTTATGTTTAACAAAAGTTGGAACGTTGAAATTGATGATTGTGTTTTAGGAGCGGGTTTTTCTTTTTTTTTTTATTAACAAGTGTTGCTATGTATTTAATACCGCAATTACAGGTCGAGTTTATATGGTAATAAAACCGATGAAATAAATTATGTTTTTTTTTTATCGTCGTTAATTTTATGATAACTTTTTCATTGCGTGTCTTACTAAAAAAAATAATAATCAGGTAGTTTAATTTTTCATTGCACATTATAATTTGCTTATTAACTAAAACAAAATACAAAAATAGCGGTTTCTGGAATATTTCAGTAAGGCATCGTTTAAAAATATGCGAATATTGATGTATTAGTTAGAATGCTAACAGGGTATATGAAATCAATAGCCTACATACAAATCAAGATAACGAAAACTTTTGGCACCAAACATATAACATCAGTATTCCTTTGTAGTTGTCTTACGGTTTATTTGAATACACATTGAACTAAAGACGTAAAGATGCTCCACAAGGGTTAGGTTACACAATAATTTTGATGTAGCATAATTGAATGTAACTAAAAATAAAAATATATATATCCAAATCGTGATTAAGAAACACGACCGATAAATGCATCCATACGTCCTATAGTAAGGTTGGATTGAAATAAAAATGGAATGCATTTTTGCATGCACAGTCCCTTTTGTTTAGAGAAAGTGTTTCACGTCCTTATGAGTGATTTATTTTTATATTATTTATTATACCTTCCAGTCGTGCGTTCATTGGATTCTTGTTCAACCTTTTTTTTCGTATTGTTTGTTTTTTTTTAACGATTAATATAAAAACTTTTCTGTACAGGATGAATAAAAGTTTTTTTTTATTAGTTTAAAATCAGAATTGTCTCTTATAAAAAGATAGTAAATTTGTTAGAACTGTTTAGTGTTCTGGACATAAGTGCTATATGACTTCAAAGTGAGGAGAGGAATGGTCTACTATGGATGTGCTAACGGTTTTCTGTATCAGGTAAGAACATTATGAAATAAATGAGACATTTCTACTTATTCTACTTACATAAAATGTATTAATATAGTACACAGTGTGTACATTCTTAGCATTCCGTATCTTCAGGTTTATTTTTATTTCAAAGTAAACATATCTTCAAAGTTAATTGCTTTGGTAATACCAAGAGAGGTTGGAAATAAAAAAAAATGCTCAGCCAATCACTTACTACTATTAGATTCAATGCACGCGATATCTTATATCTTCTCCTTCTTATTAGTTGATTGAATTACACAGAAATGCACTTATTGTTAACTATTCTCTGCTAAGAGGAAAAACATACATTAATAAATTGTTTATTATTATAATTAAATGTATATCTCATATTTCAACTCAAGTAGTGTGACTGAAGCTTAGAAAGTAAACAAATAATAATTAGATGGGACAGTAATTATTATTCATAAATCGAACAGACAACATAATCGGTCGCGCCATCTTGCTAGCGGCGGTGGCCAAATGTTTCCGCTTTAATTTCTCCAGTAATTTGGAGTTTCCGGTCTCAGCCAATCCGTCAGACCGTAATTATATTATTTCGGCAATAAATTATCGAATTTTTGTATACAGTAGGTAGTTAAGATATGCCCTTAATTATGGTTAACTTAACAGTGGCGAGCTCTCATCAATACAATAAATTATAATGGATTACAAACCATATAGCATTCGTTTGATATGCATAGATTATTGTCATGATTTTTAATCTTATACATTATTTTTAATATAATTATTTTTATGGTAACCCTGTTACTATTAAAAGCAATAGAACCTCATTTGTTAAAAGTGATATGCAATATTTATAAATCGATAGCAATCGAATCGATTAATTCTGTTATAAGTCAAAGCTGGTAAGCAACGGGTATCGACATGGACGCCGTTGCCATGGCAACGCGCCCCATACTTACAACTCACTAATTATGCCACACTGATTGCTTTTCACTTTTTTTTTGCCCCACGAGAATCTGACGCCACCCTCTCCTTTATAGTTTGGCGGGTTATCGATTTTAACTGGGACTGTTTTAACGGGATTGGAAACCGATACAGTGTGTTATTAATACTAAGCCGTACTAATATATTTTCTGTCAAAATTATTTAAAGTTTTCTATTGATAGTTTGCAATCAGTTCTTCAGTGAAACCGAACAAAATATTTTTATGATCATGTCAATTATATATTAAAATTATATCTCATTTGGAACATAGCACATAGTTCTCATAATTATATACTAAAAATCAAAGTAAACGAGTTCTCAAATAAGTAATTTAAGATAAATGAGTGGTAATTATATTTATTTATAAATATTATTTCAGTTTTATTAATTCGAACATAATTAAATGTGTTTTTATATTGTAGTCAAATTGTTCTACATTTCATTCATTATTTATATACAGAAACACAGAATTTAAAGCAAGAATTGAAACTAAATTGTAAAAGGGGATTATTTTCGTTAAAAAAGCGACATGTTATTAATTATTGATGACGTCACGGCGATAGGAAACGAATCATTAAAGCGTTTTATTCGTCACACTGATTAATCATATGATTAATAACGTATTTTATATTAGAATACATTCGCCTTTTTCGTTATATTTATACCACCCGTTGCTACTGTAAATAAAAAAACGAATATTTTGTGCCATCTCCCTTTTCATAATTCAAATCTTAAAAAGTAAACTAACAAATTATACTGAATTTAAATTGAAATAATCGATTACTTAAAAGTCCGATTCGGCAAATACAGAACTACTAGAATCGATTTTGAACGTCCGTTTCGCGAATGAGGTTGACCATTGATCAGATAGCACAACCCTGACCTTGCCCACGACACTCACACACGCGCGTTACGCACGCGATGTAGCACACAGTGAAAACGATACTGTGACGTCACAACGTCTCTATATGGATATCGGAATGGAAGTATGAAAAGTATTAGATTGTGAAATTTTATGCTGCAAATATCTTAAAACTAGATTTAATCTAAGACGATATTTGTATTCTTATTGGTTTGTTCATATTATACTTTTTCTATCAGTGTTTAAATAAGGTAATACTAGACATAAGTATTATCAAGAGAGATGGCCAAAACTAGTTCCGTTTATATAAAATGTATAACGGGATACTATTAGATTCAAAATAAAACATTTAGAACCATGTGGAATTATAACTTGATTATTTCTTACTAACCCACTAACAGATAACCACTACAATAAAAAAAGACTGTGGACTTTAACGAATCAAAATCCACTCACGATTTTCGCGCTAATCCTTCAGCAAACATTCCTTTAAATTGGAAGAATTTAAGTCACCCTTAATAAAATCTCCCGTACCGATTAACATTTCAGAAATCACAACAGCCGAGAAGCACGCGATCGAATCACGAAACAAAGAAATGTAAATCCCTTTAATGTACATATCTATTATTGATTGTAATTTTTTCCGTTAAGCTGGTGTCCTGGCTTACGTGTGTGTGCATTCGCAACACGTAATTAGTGAAAGGGGGTGTTTGATATTATTAATGAGGGGTGTGGGGAGGGGGAGGGAATGTTGTATACTTGAGCTTTTGTGTTTTCTGTATGATGCTATTGATTGTTTAGTCGATACGTTGGTCGTTCTTTAATTATAGGGGCTAACAGGCTAACAGTTACGGACACCTCGCTTGACACATTAATGGCGTCTATAAAGGGACGGTTATAATTTTGTATAATTATTCATTTGAACACAACGAAGTTTCGACAGTTACGAGTCCTGTTAAGTTTTAATTTACCATAGTGTTTGTAATACAAATGTACTATTAACTTATCTAACGTTTCATATCGATCTTATTGGTGGTAAGTTAGTGAAATAATCATTGGAGTTTATTGAAATAGAAAAAATCTTATAAGTTAATGAACCCATACCTCACCCTTCCAGTGAATCCGCTATTGTAGTAGAAAGAATTTTTATAAACCTATTTGGATCTGTCATATCTTTTAAGTCTTCAACTAATCTCATTGGTAATAACGCTAGGAATCTTCGGAATTTCTATTTATAGACGAGATCTTATAACGCAAACTGGTACAACACGTTATAATTAAACTGTCTAGTTAGCTGTAAAATTCATTTATAAATGACACGTGGACTGTAATTAAAGACGGACGATATGTCCGACGTCTGATATCAAACAAGACGTACGTTTTCGTATAGACATGTGAAGAGACCGCCCGTACTTCACTGATTAATAAGATGGGGTTGCAAAGGGTACGCCACCCCACGCGTACACCCTCTCGCCTTACCCACAAAACAAAAAAAAATGTGACTCATCAACCCACACCGAGAAACAACTAACACGGCCTGTTGTCCATACGCATAAAGCTTTACAAGCCATTCATACACTGAAATTATAAACCTTAACAGCGAGGTGAAAGGTTCTAATTGTAATAACGTAGAAATATTTAAGCCGTTGTTAAATAAAGTTAGGTCTCCTATAATCGTTCATTATCGCACACAAGCGAAGATCACGTATTGTCCAGCACGCAGACATGTATGCGTTAATTATATCGGAAAGTAGTAGGTTGGGGTTACTTGATTTGATTAATTCTAGCTGGAAGAAACGGCCTTGTTAGATATATTCATAAAAGTGGTATATTCCAATCTGATATATTTCAGATTCTCATCTTCGCGACCATTCAATAAATAAATTAAATATTTTAATGCCTACATACTTAGTAACTAGTTCGTCTTTTAGATTTTAGATGGTATTTATAGACAAAATAGTAAACAAAATCACCATAATTATACTTCTTATTCAATATGAAGTTATTAAAACAAGCCTTCCACTAAAATGAGGAAAGTATTTGTAGCATTCGTCTATCGGAAGTCGTTCCCAAGCTCCTGGCAAATCGCTTCGACTGGCGCACTCAAAGTCAATTCTATTCTATGTCAAGCTTTATGTAGAATATTTAGACGATCAGTTTGAAACATTCTGCAAGGTAAAAGCGAGGATGTATTCTATAAATCATAGTAAAATTAATAATCTTTTACTATTACATGTTGTAATAACAAAAGAAAGTACTTAAATGTATAAAAGTTCATTTATTTTTTAAAAACATCATAGGAGTTCCTTACATCCTCTGATGATACACGTAACTTCAAGATAATAAATTCAAAGTTTGTACTTTCAAACAACAAGTTTGTTTATGTCTCGCCCGTATAACGAAATTCATACCATCGGTGCCTGCAGGCCTAGTCCACGAAGCTTCGCGTGCTTTATATTGCATTAAAACGAGAAAAAAGTGCCGGAAAAATGTTATTATTGACTGAACTCTACCAAATACTGAACACTGACAAATTGCTACAGTTTCTTTTTTAATCTATGAATTTAGAACGAGTGCAGCGCAGTCGCGATAAATAAGTTTTTTTAAACGGATACCGCCTAAATAGTGTCGACGTGTCAGGCGATTTGTAACTGCAACCCAGGTTTTACTTTTTCTATAATAGCTTACCAAAAACCAACTTCCACTTGCTTTAAAGCTTTTAACTAGTATCCATTTACAGTTTATTTGATTTAATTTCCATATACTTTAACTAATCAAAAGCCAAGCTCGTCTTAATACTTCATTGTCAACCCCATTCGGGGAAGTATTATCTGGATATGCAAAAATATTAGCCTCGTGCCGGACTTATGCAAATTTCATGCAACACATGACACGTACTTGCATTAAATAAAATATAAATTCGTGGCCCGTGCCGTTATAGGGACATATAATGTATGCTAATGTGTCGTCTTAGAAGATAGTTGATTTCAATACGGGAAGTCAGTGAGCACGTGGTCTCTTCTTATGCAAAATAAGCCAGGAATCTATTTCTCCAAACGAAATCAATTAAAAAAACAAATATTCTAAATGTATACCAATTTTCCTGGAATAGACGTTTTGTAATCAGTCATTCTATTTCTGAACTAGAACTGGAAAAATTTTCTCTTAACAGATTATACATTTATCTAATATAAAAGAAATAATATATAGTAAGTAAGTCTATAAATATCAACTCAAAAATATTTCTATAAAATATTTCCGTCCCACCTACACCCATGACTCTCTCACCCGGGTACTTTTGTCGTCGCTCCGGTTTTCACGAATGTCATATGTGTACATCTCTAATTTCAATAACACCCTCCTACCTGTGCCATCTCATTTACATATCAATATTCAAACCGTGTCCGAAATTTCTTTTCTCTCGCTAAAGTATGCAACGCCCGTGCTCCATATCATTACTCGCGAAATTCACTAAAATTGGATCACCCTCCACATAGTCATGCCCTTTAGTAGTAGTAACGGTTTCTTATAGTAACAAACGTCTGAACAATTCAAAATTTCATGCAAAAAATAAATTAGTGATCATAATTTTAATTTCGAATTTCGTGACCATAAAACTAAATTCGAATTGGTCTTGGTCTCAAATCTTCAGCAACAGATTTTTCTATAAAAAATTATTAATAATGTTTAAGGATATCATAAAGCAACTAATCTGCAGATGCTGTAATTCGTAACAATTATCTGATAAGTATCATCACATTTACCCTTCTTCCCACACTAACATCGGATTCAATAGTGATCTCGATACTTCTCGTCTATTATCGGGAACTTCCTCTTAACCCTTTGATCTGTGTACAATGAAATGCCTTAAATTTATGCATGTGGGTAACAAAAGTGCCATCGGTTGCATAATTTGATTACTTGAAACTTTTGTCGGCTAAGGGCAGGTATCCGATCGTAAAATTAAATTTGGACCTATAGTTGGTTAATTTTTGGATTCTCCCAACCTCTCTATATCGAAGGGGTCCGACCGTGTATCATTTGTGACAATGGTGTTCGATCAATTATTATTCTGGCGCACCTTTGATGAAATTTCTAGTTGTTGCAATAACGGTCGTCGCTTTGTCACGTCTATGAATCAATGTCTTTTAGACTTACATTTGCATATATCAGTTATTGATTGAATAAATATTCAAATAGACTTTTCAAAATCATTCGTTAGATCCGTTACGGTTCTCATAATATGGGAACAATGTAATTTGTGATGCTAAATAAACGAATTTCATTCTTGATTTGCATGTCTATCAAAATTATATTTTAATATTCCTTCACTATTGCAATCCCAGCAAAGTTAACTGCGTAGACAATTGTCAGTCATTGTATGAGAGTTGCAGTCGGGTAAACTATACCCACGTCGCAGTGTAGTGAAATCTAATTGTGGCATACGTTGAAAACATTGCGTGAAAACACGTCACAGTTTCCCGACGGCGCTCGCCATATTTCTGAAAGGCTTTTGTTCTTTACATACAATAAACCTTGTGATACAATTGTTTCAACCTTTAACTAGGAAGATGTTTTATTAAATACTTAATAAAATAAATATTGTACAATGTTATACATTTCATAAGGCGAGACGTTCATTTAATTTAAATGAATATATGAGGTTAGTAACCCGAAAAAAGTTAAATTATGCGCGCGTGTCATCTAGTGCTATAACGCGTGCTGTATTACATAATCGCTATAATTCCCACATCATATTATCATATGAAGAAGAATATTTCAATGCATCTTAAGGTAACTCAACTTCGCATTCATTAGACGCGTGCGAGAACTATACCAATTTACATATCCTTAGCCATATAAAGTATGTAATGTACCGAAAAATAGACTCCATGTAACAGACAGACGTTTGATGTACCCTACGTATATAATTTGAATTTGCATACCCAAAGAATGTATACCGTGTTATGTTAATGATCTAAAAGTATTTATATGAACACGAGACCAATGAATGCTATCAAATATATTATGCAAAACTATTTACATGGATACATTTGAGTTATATTTACATTTCATTGACGGGTTATTCTTTATTTGAATGAATTAACTATGATTATTCAACACAAAAGCAAAAACTACCATATAGTATATATTATATACAAAGATGACAAACGGTTAAATGCGTTTACTTATTAACAATTGACATCGAAAAAAAAATTCCTCAAATCCTTTTATTTATTTTGTCAATAGTTGTTATTAAAATGCTAGAGTTAGTTAACGTATTGCAACCGACTCTTTAGTGAAACTAATTATTTATACACCACAAATTGTCATAGTCAGAATTATAAACTAACATACTAAACGGTAAATATTAAGTTTTATTTTTTGTAAAATAAAAATTTGTTAAATTCCTAAAAAGCTAGTAAAATTCGTTTTTTAAGAAACTTCATTTTAACATTACAGACCTTGTGATGGCGTAAACTTAAAAGAAAAAGACATTTATAGCGTAGATAAGGCTAAAGTATATATCAGTATGTACGGGGTCACAACTTAATGATCAAAAAACTACGGAATGCATGGAATTTTGTACATAATCATCTTTACACCTAGATTCACACAAAGTTGGAGAATCTCATATGTCACTAATCTTAGCAGTTTTGATTTTATAATCTAGTCATTAATATTTACCATACAAGTACATATCAAATACAAAGAGGTATCATCATATCACCTTCGCGTCAAACACATTTTAAAACCGCATGCAAACACCAGTCATCTCTATACAGTTCAAAGCTCTATATATAATAATAAGTAAAATAAACGAGTTGCAAGTGTAAATGAGCGAGGTCTGGAAACCCTATCGATGTTGCAGGAAAATATAGGGCTTCGCAAATTACCTAGCCCAGTAATTAAATACACTATAATTACTTAATGCAATCAATATCGAATCCAACACTATATGACGAATAGATCAACATCGTACTCAGTAGAAAATATTTTTCCCTCTGTTGTATTGAGGAAGTCGTAACAAGCTTTAACCATATAATACCTTTGTACACTCACACCAAGATTTAGTACTACTTTATATGTAAAAATAAACATAGGAATGTTTTATGTAATACCCGTCAAACGCCATTATACACTCCGAAACTGTGATTAATATTTTAATTAAACCAAAAATATTTTAAGAACTTGTTTAACATAATATATATGATGTGGTCCGCTAATTGACATAACACTAAGTCATATAAACTGCCAATAGCAAACGATATCCGCTATTAACGTCGCCACAGATTAAAAAAGTCGTAAATAATAAATTAACTATTTAATAGCTTCATATAACGATTGATAGTTCTTTGTCTTCGGAATGTGACAATCGTTTGAATAGGACTTAATTATAATAACAGAAAAATAAAAACATATTTTTTATAAGATTACTTACAGTATCAGAATCAATATAAAATCTACTGGTAACAATCCCGTTCGTACAGTGGCAATAAATCTTCAATGCCACAAATACTTATAAATATAATATAATGTTATATAACTTAGTGATTTCATAGTTAATTAACTAAGATACTATTGATCTTTATAATGAATATTCGGGTCCGGCGTCAGTCTGTCAGTTAGCTTCCGCTTGTCCGACCCACGTCCATTGGTTTGTACCTATCATTGTTGCATTGAATTTTTGGATAATGGCCACAACATTGGTATATCTATTTGTATATTGTAATTAAATTTCAAACTTTTGAAACTAATGATATGGGTCATGCTATTTCTTAATTATAAAATAGCTTTATTTTAACAATATTTATTCTATTTAATCAGATATATCAGCAGAAATGGGAATTAAAGCGAAATTTAAGACTTACTTCCGTCAAATTTATTACTATCCGAAGCAACCCGACACTGCAGTTTAAGACAGTGCTGGTTTTAAAATTATGCCTACGTAAATCCTAACGTGGGTGTGTGTACAAGGTGATAGACGAAACAATTCATATTATTCTTCTTTTTTATTACCAAAATATTTTATTTATGACTATTTACAAGCTATTAACATTTAACATACTTTAAATTATGTTAATTCTGTTAGTCTATAAATTATTATTGTATCACATTAAAAAAACAACTGACTATGTAAGAATTATAAAAAAACTAAATGCCGATTTTACCTAACTATTTTTATGAACTTATTAATTTGTTACTATTCTCGTAACTGCCAACTGCCTGTTATGATATGATATACTCAGGCAGTTAGCAGTTACGAGATTATTATTTAGCATCAGATTATTATTTAGTATCATCTTAATTACGAGCTAAGCATCTTTGTCACAATACCACGCGTAAGAAATATCGATTACGTAAAAACATGTGACATCTTAAGCCTACACTTGAAGTAGCGCATTCCTTGCATTATACGTCACACTTCGTTTGACATTTTAATACGGTCACTGCACCAATTACATTAATAGGATGTGACTATAGTAAGTAGATAAATAAATAAACGCTTCACACCCAACTAATCAATGATACAGGTCTTCTCTTTTAAGCCTGTAAAAATATAGACATATGTATAAAGAACCCAACATCGTACTTTACGGTACATGAAAACAAACAAAATTTTGTAAGTGGTACTTTGTAACTAACTTGGTATCTTAAAAATGTGATATATATTTTAAAATAAACGCTAATAAAAATGATTGGATTAATTAAAAAGTGTAAGAGGTTTTTTTTTATCAAACCAGCGTATACAAACGTACATGATACAAAATCGATGAAGTTCTTGAAATTGTTTATTAGTATGATTTATTATAAAATACAAATAAAATCCGTAATATTTACTTAGTAAACGCTAGTTCGCAGGTGGTTTTGTTATCGGACATCTCTGTTCATTTCACGCGCTTTCTGACACTTGACCAAAGATAAAGATCGACACATGTTCCTATTATAATGACCGCTTTATCTATGTAATTTTTGTATTTCTATAATTATGATAGATCACCCTAAAACGTCAAATTATTCTGTATCAAAATATCAAGTACTTTTTTAATATCATTTTATTTATTATATTTTAATCGTGTTAATATTTTTGTTATATTTTGTTATTGTATTTAAAAATTTCTATTATTTTAAAGTCATCCATGCAGTTGATGTATTAAAATATTTTATTTATATGAATTAAAAATTTATTTAGCTAAACTAGTCACATCTTTTAACATCTTTATGATAGTAAATTGTAAACAGCATTTTGCGAGGCATTTATCTTTAGAATTAAAATAAATAAAACTCATAATTCTTTCAGGCTGATTGACCTAGAGACGGTTACATTTACGTCTGTTTCTTATTAACAAAGATTATTCAATATGCTTTATATTTTGGTACATTGTAACCGAAATAGAGGACAAATCATAAATAATTCCTGTCCCATAAAATAAACTATATTTGACAATGACACTCGAGCAATGAAATAAAGCAACTTATACGAGCTGATAATGTCTTATTTATGGGTTTTTGTATGTTGAACACACAATTTTCACATGCTTATCCCGTTGCTACCTGGGATGCAACAGATTTGCGGTAGTTTATAGAACGGAAAGGACTACAAACAGATAGATAGGGCATTATTTATTTATTTTTTGCTGTACTACATATTTATCGCTTCTTAAATGTTTGTATTTATATTTATTTCAATAATCATGTGATGTTTATCGAGTCTTTATGGCTTTCGTAAAAATATTCTCATGTATTGCCTAACATCTTCTGTACTTTATAAACTCTATGGCGCTTGATTTTTTACGGTTTCCACTCGACTAGTTTGCGCTTTATGATTTTAATACACATTTATATATCGATTTAACCCGTACATCTATCAGATGTATCTTTTATAGGTCGTATATGGAAGAAATGGTTATTTTACGGTCCCTTAATAAAGGTTCAGATTCTTCTGTCATAACATTTTGAATTCTCTATGTAAAGTAAAGCAAAGTAATAAGAAGCGTTATTTTTTATGCTTACTAAAAGATGTCTAATATCTACTCAGACTTATCTTTATCGTTTTTCATATGTAAAACTATTACGAATTGCTTTTTTATGATAAAGATTTTATAATAATCAGATTACTAAGGGCATTTTGATATAAAACATTGTTAAATTATACATATTTAACCGATTGCGGTAAGCGACCTTTTAAGTTGCTAATTATTTTTATATTTACTTTAAGGAACAAAATTTGATATAATTATTATTTAAAGAAGTTGTTTAATACTTTCCTAAGGGTATAACTTTGTGTGGAGATTTAAAATACTATTACTTACTGGGGGGTTAGAAAAATAATATAAATATATCAGTTTACTATAAGTTTGGGGTCCTTTGTGGTACAAACGAATGACGTTGCTTGATTTGTTTTATAGGTTCCCAAACTGTACTAAAAATATCTTTAAAAAAATATACAAACTATTTTTTTCTATATTGCAATTTTAAAACTTGCTTATTACATATAATTTTTAAAGTTTATTTGTTATATACATATACAACGGTAAGCTGCTTTGACATTTATATTTTAAGACAAATATTTTTTACTATAGAAAAGTTAATATAACCCTTCTCAAGTTTGAGAAGCACATGCGTTTTATGTATTGATGATCACCCAACATAATCCTCGCAAAATTTTTACGCTAAGCGAACACCGTTCAAAACACTTTCAGTTTATTAAAACCACCTTGTATCCCAACAAAAAAATAATCCCTATAAAAAATCAATGTGCACAATTATGCATCTTATAATGTAAAGCAAACGTATCAATATCGTTTGGATTGTTCTTTAATTTTGGTGAATATCGTATGCGTCAATGTTTTGTTATTAATCCGTTATTCAAGATGTTCCTTAACGGTATACCTCGGTCAATATTTGTACATTTGTTTTTATTATTATTACTCTGTACAGGACCATAAAGACACGAGTATTATTATATGTTTAAATATTATTTCTCACCATCGGCACTTTTACGTTATTTTTAAACGTCCAAATAGTTAACCGCTGTTTTCTCATATTATTTGACATTTGCTTTATTATTTTATAATTAGAGCACCCCTTGTACATGAATACCGCGTGAAACTTTCTAAGCACCGTGAAAGTTTTTAAAGAAAACATTTGAAGCTGCGACACTACAGCCGATAATTAAGGCGTATTCAAACTTCGATCGGAAACTATAAATAATAGAAATCCGGATTGGACCGGATCTCTTTTGTGTTCAATTATTATAAGTTCCTTGGTGAATAGGGAACCCTTTCCAATCGATCAGTTTGGTTTAATAACATGCCGTGAATTTTTCACCTCGTGTTCCATCACAGGTGCAAGTAGCACTAAATAGTCAGTCTTCACGTATAACGAAATTATGCACTAATTTCAACGTTACTTCTAGCTATTTGATTAACATTTAATGTAGATTTATATGTTTGTACAGTGAATATGTATTTATATTTCTGAATATATTTTTTCTCACTAGAGGAAGATCTACAAATCAGATTTTAATAAAACTTTTTATTTAGATCTCGTCTTAATAGACATAAATTGAATTTGTATCGAAATGTAGCATAAAAAGTAAGAAAATCTTTAAAGAGATTCCAGTGTGAATACATCTTTATGTACAAATGAAAGACACATTTACAATATTTGTTATACTTAACCAAATTGCAAAAAAACCTTTTATTATTATACAGCGTATCAGTTGACATCCAAACAAAAATCCAGTCTCAAATGTCAATCCATCTAACGGTTTATATTGAGCTTAAAAGCATTTTATTTTTTAATAATACAAAAGAAAAATAATCGACCTTAAAATTCTAGTGCAAAAAAACTGTTACAATTAGACAGTTTTTGTTCGTAGTTTTGAATTAAAGAAAAAAATCTCTGACAAAAATAAGTACAATGACTGACACCGTCAGGTTGGGGTTGTCGGGCCCTTCGAAAGTGTTGGGTGTCATTCGAGATTGCGATTTTTTGAAGGCTTTTGTATTTAAAAAGATGTAGAGTATCGTCTTGCATAAATTAACAGATGTACATTATGAATATTCCCATGTATACTATCTTTTGTGTACTGTTGGTGTTTTTATTAATAATTTCAACCTTATCATCAATTGAAATAGTATTTTTTCACTCTCAACCGCTATTTCTTAAACGATTTCTATTAATGTATTTTATGTTTGATTTTAAGTTTTGGCAATCGATAAGATAGATAATTTTTTTAATTTACATTAAGTGAAAACTTTAAAGTCAAAAGTAACCAAAAATAATACCAATATTATAGGGAAGCACGGACAATGTTGCCAATATTTATTGCTCCCCATAGTCTAAGTGGACAAATTTACGACGCCCCGTACATAATAAATCATTTTCCACGGCGTCGTTTTAAATACATTTTTATAAGCGAGCTCATGTACACCCGGCAACGCTACTTTAATAAGTTCTACCACGATTCTTTATATACATTGAAATAAGGGCTATCGTATTAAGTTATTCTGAAGTATCATAGTACCAAAGAAGTTCAAAATTTATAAGTAATTTGCGAATAAATCTTCCTAAGTAAGGGGGCTTTTTTTGTTACTTGGGAGTCTTACACAATGTAAGTCGCTATTAACGTGTGTACCGATAATTGTCACACATATTTTAAAATATCTCCCTTAAAGCTATACTTTTGTATCAATGTGAAACAGGGAATCCATTATTGATGAAATTCAAAAGATTTCTATGCACTTTTTTTCTAAAATAAAAGAATAATTTCTAGTTTAGTGGATATTAATAAAAATCTATTTCCTTTGTTACAGAAGGTGAGTTCACAATACTGCTTATTAGAGCGTCTGCTAAATCCCATGAATGCGATATGTAAGTGTTTCAAATTGGTGAAATATTATGAATTATAGAATAAAATAGACACATTTATTGTAAAACTGGGGTAATTTTACAAAATACAAAAAATGCCCCGCTTCCACGCTACACGATTTGTTATTTAATATTTTTTAAACAAAAAATTCTACAAAATTATTTGATAAAAATTGCATAATAAATACGTATAACATACATTATACTTTTCGTGAAAGAACATTGCAAAAGTCAACTGACTTTGTATGACTGAAATGTAACTACATTTACAAATACCATAACATACTCGAGTTGTCTAAATTCGTGTCACAGGAAGCATTTCTTTGTTTTCCACATCAGCCCCATGACAATCAAATATACAGTGCCTCGACCAATCAACCGTGCTCAATACATCCGCGTCATTGTTGTTTAAAACAATTGAACTTGTTCGATATCCCATTAGGTATTTACGATTTCACAAAAAAAATATTACTTTCATACATTCTAAATTTTGATAATATTTGAAGGCTGCATATTAATACTGTATATATATATATATATATAA
>DVQP01001150.1:0-16902 GCA_018231745.1 Danaus eresimus | reverse complement strand
TTATATATATAATAATTAACATTACTGAAGACTTGTGACCCCATAATTTGTTTGGTTGGTTATTATTAATCCGTTTGTGCTTCGTCTGTCCTCCAGCGACGTTGTCATGTCCGGCGTTAGAGTGTGAGTACAAATGTGTGGCCTCGCCGTCGGGAGGCGCTTGTTCCTGTGGCAGCGGACTGACTCTCGCCGCTGACAACAAGACCTGCGTGGACCGCGACGAGTGTCGGGAGTGGGGACCCTGCCACCAGCTGTGCGTCAACACTCCTGGATGTTAGTAGACACCGATTGATACGATCCTGGTCATTAGCCACTTCTGCCATCGCCCATTACACGCTACCCTCATCCAAGCCTGATATTATTTAGAAAATACTCACCCTAGAAATCTACCTCCTCTAATATTTTTTTTCAATAAACTATTTTGTGTTGAATTTATTTTCAAAGAATGGAAGATTAAAATTTAACAGTTCAACCATGGGCTGCATCTCATACATTATAATTTACGTCATATTCGTAATATATCGTATCAGTCAATATTAGAGTAACCTATAAACTGATTCAGCTTACAACTGTGCGTGTGCCCCGGGGTACACACTGGGAGCGCGCGGCGACTGTCTGAGCGCTGGTGGTGCGTGGCTGGCCCTGGCTCACGAGCGTGGCGTCCTCCGCCTGGAGCTGCCTCCGCCGTCCCCGGCCCTGCCGCCCGCGACCCCGCTCCGCCCGCCCTCCACACTAGCCAACGCCACCGCGACCGGCATCGATTACCATTACAGAAGAAACTTACTCTTCTGGTCCGATGTCAAAACTAGAAAGGTCGATAACTTTTAATTATTTGCGATTAGATCAATGTATGGAAGGGAAATTAATAATTATTCTGATTTATAGATCCACTCGATGCAACTGAACGCGCCGGCGGGTTCCAACTACGTGGGCAACGACATCTCGGTAGCGGGCTCATGGGCGCCGGTAGCGCTGGCCGTGGACTGGGTCGGGGACAAGCTGTACGTTGCGGACGCGCTCGGGCAGAAGGTGGACGTGTTCGAGCTGGACGGACGGTGGCACGCTGTAGTGCTGGGGTCCAACCTCACCAGCCCCGCCGACCTGGCGCTCGACCCCACGCTGGGGCTTATGTTCGTGGCTGACAGCAGTCAGGTAAACTTACAGCGAATACAGTCTACGCACTGCGTAGTCAGGTGCAATAGCGTAAAGATATGATTATTACAGATCGTTCGCGCCAACATGGACGGAACCAACGTCAAAGCCATAGTCTCTGAAGCGACCTACAAAGCTTCCGGCATAGCCGTTGATACGATCGCTAGAAGAATATTTTGGTGCGATTCTCTTTTGGACTACATCGAAACCGTGGACTACGATGGCAACTATCGTTTTCTTGTGCTCCGCGGACAACAAGTGCCGAGTCCGAACAGACTGGCTCTTTTCGAAGACAGGGTGTACTGGTCCGACAGCACCAAGCAAGGCGTCAGCTCTGTCAACAAGTACGAGGGTTCGTCGAGCATTCAGTCGATATACAAAACGAAGGATATAAGAGAACCCAAAGCTCTGACAGTCGTACACTCACTGAAGCAGACTTCGGTCAACAATCCCTGCGGCAACAACAATGGAGGGTGTTCACAAATGTGTATAGTGACCGCTCTATTCACGGCTGGGCTGGGATATAGATGTGCATGTAACATCGGGTACAGACTGGAAGCAGACCTTAGAAACTGTGATATTGTAAAAGAGTTCCTTATGTATTCCCAGCAGAGATTTATTAAAGGAAAAGTATTGAACCCTGTCATTGAGGGTTTCAGTGATGCTATTTTACCCGTAGTGTCGAGGAGGGCTAGGTTTGTGGGTCTCGACTTCGATGCTCGTGACGAGCACATTTATTACTCTGACGTTTTACAAGACGTTATATACAGAGTCCACCGGAACGGAACGACGAGAGAGATCGTGTTGGCATCGCAGAACGAAGGCGTCGAGGGATTGGCTGTGGATTGGGCTTCTAAGAACTTGTACTATATTGACTCCAGGAAAGGAACCCTGAATGTTTTATCTACAAGGAATTTTTCTTATAAACGGACGTTATTAAAAGATCTTAAAAGACCTCGTGCAATTGTAGTGCATCCCAACAGAGGCTATATTTTCTTTTCCGAATGGGACAGACCGGCAAACATCAGCCGGGCGAATACCGACGGTACCGGTCTCCTAGTATTCGAGAACGTAACTCTAGGCTGGCCGAATGGCCTATCGATCGATTTCGAAGCTGACAGAGTTTACTGGTGCGACGCGCTCCTTGATCATGTCCAACATGCCAAATTGGACGGTACGGATGTGAAGACGGTAAACTCTAGACTAATAAGGCATCCCTTCTCGATAGTGATCCACAAAGAGTTCTTGTACATAACGGATTGGAGACTCGATGCTATCGTGCGACTCCATAAGCTGACTGGCGAGAAAGAAGACATCATGGTGCGTGAACCTCAGACGAACCGACTTTACGGCGTGAAGGTCTACAGCGAGGAGATCCAAAAGATAGATCCGATGCAGCCGTGCGCCCACAATAACGGCAACTGCCAGAAGTTTTGCTTCGCCGTGCCTCGCAATAACACCGAGCTATTGACGGTGCGCTGCGGCTGTCCGTATGGAGAGCGGCCCACTGCTGACGGCCGCTGCGAACCCGATCCTCACGCCGAGCCTCCGCTACCGGCCTGTCCTAATGCCTGGGACTTCACCTGTGACAACCAGCGCTGCGTGCCGCGCTCCTGGCTGTGTGACGGAGACGACGATTGCCTCGACAACAGTGACGAGATGCAGAACTGCACCAGTGAGTTCCAGATCGTACTTTTGTGGATTATACGCGTTAGGTTAGCGAATCTTAATTATTAAATGATATATATTTTCCTAGAAACAACGTGCAGCGCATCAGAGTTCATGTGCAAGTCTGGTCGATGCATACCGGCGACATTCAAATGTGACTCCGAGAATGACTGCGGTGACTTTTCCGATGAGGTCGGATGTGTCAATGTAACCTGCTCGGCTTCGCAGTTCCAGTGTGGTAATGGACGCTGTGTTCCCAACACCTGGAAGTGTGATTCGGAAAACGACTGCGGAGATGGAAGCGACGAGGGCTCTCACTGTGCTGATAAGACGTGCGCCTACTTCCAAGTGAGTTGACATTACATGTTCTTGTAATTTTCCTGTTTAGACTTAAACTCACATTTTTAAATAGTATTATACATATATTAAACCCTTAGGTTGCCGTGATAATTGTAACTCCTATTACATAACGCAGTTCACTTGTCCGCGCACGGGGCACTGCATCCCGGCGTCGTGGGTCTGTGACGGCGACGACGACTGTTTCGACAAGCAAGACGAGGCGGACTGTCCTCCCGTGGCGTGCCTCGCCTCGCAGTTCAAGTGTGCGGACCTGAAGCAATGCGTGCAAGAAGCGTACAAGTGCGACGGCATCCCGGATTGCAACGACGGTTCCGACGAAGCCGGCTGCCCCGCGCTGGCGCCCCACCAGTGCGCACCGGAGCGACAGTTCCAGTGCGCGGCGTCGGGTCTGTGTGTGCCTCGCACGTGGTACTGCGACGGCACTCCCGACTGCGAGGACCTGTCGGACGAGCCAGCTGGCTGCGGCAGCAGCGCGTGCGGCGCGGGACACTTCCGATGTGACAACGGCCGCTGCGTGTTCCGCGCCGCCGTGTGCGACGGACGGGACGACTGCGGAGACGGATCCGACGAGGGGCTGCAGCATGCCTGCAAGCCTCCACCCTTCCGGTTAATATGATCTTCTCAAATTTTTTGAAATGACTGAAAATGTTTCTTTTGAACTTAAATTAGTATATCATAAATATTAAACTATAAAATGCTTTCAGATGTCCTTCTGGCCAATGGCAGTGTCCTGGTGTATCAAATCGGTGCGTCAATATTACACAAGTTTGCGACCGTAACTTTGACTGTCCGAACGGAGCCGATGAAGGTAATTCACATACTCTATCTTCAAATCGTTTTTAACCTTTTCATGGGATCCACAATTTACATAACATATTAACATAATTTTAAACCTCTTTAGGACCGGCTTGCGATTTTGATAATTGTCAACGAGGTGCTACTTTCTGTAACGAATGCGTTCAAACGCCAGAAGGTCCACTTTGTCTGTGTCCCAGCGGTGAAGAGTTGGAGAGCAACGGCTACACGTGTAAAGACATAGATGAATGTAACCCGCCCGGTCTGTGCTCGCAGGTGTGCACTAACACCAAGCGCTCGTACTTCTGTAGCTGTGTTGAAGGGTATCAGCTCGCTCCAGACAAACACAGCTGCAAGGCTAACAATCATTCCAGTGCATTCCTCATTATTTCAAACAGACATTCCATCCTAGTCGCGGATTTGGACGAACAAGGACTTGAAAGGGTACCGATAAATGTAGAAAACGTCGTCGCTACCGCCTCCAACATGCACACGGGAACCATATTCTGGTCCGATATGAAACTCAAGAAGATATCACGATTAGATCGAGGCAGTGAACCGCAAGTAATTATATCTACGGGATTAGACCTAGTGGAGGGGCTAGCGTACGACTGGGTGGGAGGAAACATTTATTGGTTAGACAGCAAACTCAACACTATCGAAGTCGCCAAAGAAGACGGCAGTGCAAGAACGGCTTTACTGAGCGGAAACATTACTCAGCCGAGAGGAATGTGTCTAGACCCTGCACCCAACGCGAGGTGGCTCTTCTGGACGGACTGGGGCGAGAACCCTCGAATTGAAAGAGTTGGAATGGATGGAACACAGCGAATGGCTATCATCAACACCAAAATTTACTGGCCGAACGGTTTAACACTAGATACTGCTACGCAAAGAGTTTACTTTGCTGATTCTAAATTAGATTTCATCGATTTCTGCTATTACAACGGTACCGGAAGACAGCAAGTCTTGGCTGGAAGTCATTACTTACTACATCCTCACTCGTTGACTCTATTCGAGGATACGTTATATTGGACTGATCGCCAACTGAACAGAGTGTTGTCGGCTCATAAGTTTAAAGGAACGAACCAAACCGTGGTATCCCATCTCATCTCTCAGCCGCTCTCTATCCACGTGCACCATCCCTCGCTGCAGCCACAGTATCCATCGCCCTGCACGAAGGACTCGTGTCAACATCTGTGCTTGCTGAGTCCAAATCAATCGATCCCTTACACCTGCATGTGTAAACCTGGATATAAATTGCTGCCTGATGGCAAATGCATTGAAGGTAACATATTTACATATTCCATTAGGAAGTATGAAATAAATGTGTTGTTACTTATGTTAGGTATCGTTAATTACAGAGGAGTCTGCGTATTTGATGGTTTTGAAGGGATCGCAAATAATAGATCTGAGTCCAGACGGTTCAGGACGAGCTGGACAGCTACCACCGGTTGTTGGTATACAAGGTAAAATTCTTTATCTTTATACAATACAAGTAATTAATGTTCCTGTTAATATTTAATAAAAATTAAATATTTCGGATTCACTGAAGACACGTTTATCCCGTCCGTCCAGGTTCTAGTTTGCTGAAAAATAATCGAAATGGGAGATTTTATTTATTATTTTACAGCCACAGAATACTGTGTAAACTTTGATTTTTTTTTCAATCAGGAGGGATACAACTGGACTACGACCGTCAAGGTCACATGCTGTACTGGCTTCAAGCTATTAACGCCGATAATGAAGAAGATGGAAATTACACTATATATAGCATGCCGTACGGTGGTGGAAACAGGGTGGAGTTTACTGGACAAGACACTGGCATCGTCGGATCCCCATCAGCTATAGCTTTTGACTGGCTCGGAAGAAATCTATTCATGGCCAATAAAGCTGCCAGCAACATTGAATTAATTCGAGTTGATGGAAAAGTTAAATACAGGACCATTGTATTTGCAAATGACGGCAGCAAAACATCTATCGCTAAGCCTAAAGGCTTATGCTTAGACCCGACAGAAGGGTAAGTACTTAATGGAATTTAGATCCTTGCGTTCTTTATTAATGGAATTACATTTCACAAATTGTGTATTTATTGTGAATTTCAGAAAAATATATTGGTCGGACGAAGGTGGCTATGGCGTGCCTGCAAAGATTGGTAAAGTCAATATGGACGGAACCAATCCCGTCATTCTCGTTAACAGTATCGAGAGGCCTGAAGCGGTGACTATCGATGTGGATAAAAAAATTATCTACTTTAGTACTCAGTATCCTGCTAGCATAAACAGCATTAACACCGAAGGCAATGACAGAAAAACTATCCTTAGTGAAGCTAACGCTATAGCCTATCCGAAAGTTATAGCGGTCCTGGATTCCCGTCTGTACGTACTAGACACACAATATGAAAAGATATTCAAAGCCGACCTTCCTAACGGAGATAACGTCAAGGTTATATTGGACAACGAAAGTGACTTGAAATCTCTGACAATATTCCAAAAGAGAAAGATGATACATCACCCATGTACGCAGAATAACGGTGGATGTGAACAAATCTGTATTCCCAGTGAAGGGAGATCGCGAGTGTGTGGCTGCTCGATTGGATATAGAAAAGAGAACGAAGTCAACTGTGTTCCATATAAAACTTTCGCGGTTGTTTCCCAACTGGATCTCATACGAGGCTACAGTCTCGAAGGTAGTGCGGAAGCCATGATCCCAGTTACTGGTCAAGGACACTACATTTTGCACGTTGATGTTCATTTTGCTGAGAATTACATCTATTGGATAGAATTTAATAGAGGTCAGTGGAACGGTATTTTCCGTATTAGGCCTAACGGCTCGGAACTTCAACATGTTATTAAAGATGGTATAGGCAGTAATGGAATTCGAGGTTTGGCCATAGATTGGGTGGCTGGAAACCTGTACTTCACCAACGTATTCCCGCATGAAAATTATGTTGAAATGTCTTGGCTTGATGGCACAAATAGAAAGGTTATTGTTAAAACTACAATGGATGCTCCAAGGGAATTGGCTGTTAATCCATTGAAAAGGCTTCTGTATTGGATAGATTATGGTCAATATCCTCGCATTGGCAAAGCTTACCTCGACGGTAGCAATTGGCAAACAGTTGTTAGTTCAGGAATATCTAACCCCAGAGATCTAACCATAGACATGCTCACACACGACGTATATTGGGTGGATTCTAAACTAGACCAAATACAAAAAATATCTTATAACGGTGGCAACAGACAACTTATTCGATCAAATCTACCGAACGTTATGGGTATCGCGATACACACTTCTAGCGTATATTGGGTCGATAGAAATCTGCAGACTGTTTACAAAGCTTCGAAACTCCCGGGTAACATGTCAATGCCCGAAAAACTACGAACAAACTTGCCGAAGTTGCGTGATATTGTCATATTTGACATTAATAACCAACCTAACGATGAAAGTAATCCATGCCGAAAGCTAGGCAACGGGGGATGCGACCAGCTCTGTTTCAGTTACCCGCCTGAAGCTAACAAAGGCTATACTCACAGATGTGATTGTGCAATCGGACAGATATCGGCAACTAATCCTAAAAAGTGTGATGTTGTTGATGAGTATTTAGTATTCACGACTAGGACTGAGATACGCTCTGTTAATTTAGATCCGAAATCTACTGGTGTACCGTTTAAACCTATTGGAAATCTCACAAATGTTGTTGGAGTTGAATTCGATTATGCGGATAACAAGTTATTCTTTACTCAAATAAGACCCTGGGCTAGAATAGCCTGGATGCCGGCAAACGATCCGAATCCCTCAGCTATTCAAAATATTATATCTAAAAATATTAATCCAGAAGGAATATCATATGATTGGACGCAAAAGAAAGTTTATTGGACTGATAGTTCTAATAACTCTATTTACGCTATGAATTTAGATGGCTCGGAACTAGTTATGATTGCAAGAGTAGAACGACCTAGAGCAATAGTTGTTGATCCGTGCAATGGAACCTTATATTATACTGATTGGGGACGGTTTGGAACATCGGGAAAAATATACAGAACCACAATGGCTGGTTCTCTTAAAAAAGCTATCATAGATAAAGACTTGTCACAACCGAGTGGATTGACCATCGATTTTGATGACAATATGTTATATTGGACTGATGCCGTCAGAGAAAAGATCGAACGTTCTAAATTAGACGGCACGGATCGCGAAGTTCTTATTTCAGCAACTATTTATCCGTTTGCCATCACAGTATTTGGCGATTACATTTACTGGACCGATCTACAACTACGAGGCGTCTATAGAGCTGAAAAACATACCGGAGCCAACATGGTCGAAATTGTTAAGCGTTTGGAAGATTCGCCTCGAGACATACATATTTACAGTACAAGCAGACAGAAATGTCAAAAGAATCCATGCAAAATAAGTAATGGAGGCTGTGCGCACAGTTGCCATCCTGCACCAAACAACACAGTGGAATGTAAATGCGATGACAACACAAAATTAGTCAACGAAGGTAGAATGTGTGTGGCTAAAAATTTAACATGTGATGCAAGCAAATTCTTTTGTGCTAACGGTAAGTGTATTAGTCGAATGTGGTCTTGCGATGGTGACGACGATTGTGGTGATAATTCAGATGAGGATAAGAACTATTGCGCTTATCATTCCTGCTCGCCTAATGAATTCCGTTGCAATAATGGACGCTGCATATTTAAAACATGGAAATGTGATCATGAAAACGATTGTAAAGATGGCTCAGACGAAGAAGGCTGTGTATATCCCCCATGCGCAGATGGTGAATTTACATGTTTGAATTCACGGTGCATACCAAAGACGCAAGTATGCAACGGTATCAATGACTGTAAAGACAATGTAACATCAGACGAAACACATGAAATGTGTCCCAGGAACACGACATGTCCGGCAAATCATCTGAAATGTGAAAAAACAAATATCTGTGTCGAACCTTACTGGCTATGTGATGGTGATAACGACTGCGGTGATAATTCAGATGAAGATCCACTGCACTGTGCCCAACGAACCTGCCCACAAAACAGTTTCCGTTGTCCTAATCACAGATGCATACCGGCAACTTGGTATTGTGACGGAGACGATGACTGTGGCGATGGTGCTGATGAACCACCAGAATATTGTCGCTCTGAAGGAAGAACATGTTTCGGTGATCTATTCACTTGTGATAACGGTAACTGTATTCCCAGAATTTATATCTGTGATGGTGAAAATGATTGTCTGGACAACAGTGATGAAGATAGCAGACACCAATGTAACGATAGAAAATGCGATGCTGAAACGGAATACACATGCGAAGAAAACAAATTCTGGGGCAGAGCCCAGTGTATTCCTAAAAAATGGTTATGTGATGGAGATCCTGATTGCATAGATGGTGCAGATGAAAACTCAACCATACATCATTGCTCCACACCAACTCCCTGCTCTGAAGATCAATTTCAATGTAACAATGGACGCTGTATAAATGAAGGCTGGGTTTGTGACCACGACAATGATTGTGGTGATGGGTCTGATGAAGGGAAACAATGTAATACTCAATACAAACAATGTTCAGCACAAGAATTTAGGTGTCAAAACTTCAAATGCATAAGAACACACTTTAGGTGTGACGGTGAAGACGATTGTGGTGATCATTCTGATGAAGTTGACTGTATGAAGGAGAATAAGACTTGTCCGGCAGGACAATTTAAATGTAATAATAACCAATGCATAGATAACAGACTTGTTTGTAATAAAGTTTCGGATTGTACCGACGACTCTGATGAACCAGCTCACTGTAACGTCGATGAATGTGCAAAATTAGAAATAAACCAATGCGGCCATAAGTGTATTGACACACTAACCGGTTACTATTGCGAGTGTAATCAAGGTTATAAATTATTGTCTGATGGCAAAGCTTGTGCCGATATTGACGAATGTCTTGAAACACCAGGTGTTTGTTCTCAATACTGCTCTAATACTCCTGGCTCATATTATTGTAAATGTAACGAACAATATTATGAAAGAGAAGCCGATGAACATACCTGCAAAAGAAAAGACAACACTACGGCTTGGATTATATTTACGAATAAATATTATGTAAGGAATATGTCCACAGATGCAAGTCTTTACAACTTAATGCATCAAGATTTAATGAATGTAGTTGCTATTGATTTTGATATTAAGGAACATAAGATGTACTTTGCTGACGTTTCTGCGAAAACCATTTATAGGTCTGATTATACTGCTCCTAGCCCTACAAAAGAAATTGTAATAAGGCATGACTCCCACGGTTTGGAAGGTATCGCCGTCGATTGGATAGGAAGGAAACTTTACTGGCTAGATCGACACTCAAAGAATTTAGATGTATCAGAATTGGACGGCACTAGAAGGAAAACGCTAAAGACCGGTATAGCCGACCCTCGAGCTATAGTTGTTCATCCGGGAACTGGATACTTGTATTATACATCCTGGCACTTACAAGCATATATTGGAAAGATGGGAATGGACGGTTCCAACTACACTGTAATATTGAATTGGGAAGACGATATTGCATGGCCAAACGCGCTTACCATCGACTACTTTACAGATAGAATTTATTGGGCTGATGCTCATCTTGATTACATTGGGTCTGCTGACTTAGAAGGCAAACACAGACATATAGTCCTTTCAGGAAGCAAAGTTCCTCACGTTTTTGCTCTCAGTCTATTTGACGATGAAATTTATTGGACGGACTGGAATTTGAAAGCTATTAGTAAAGCAAATAAACATTCGGGTGAAAACTTAACAATACTAAGAAACACTACACATCGACCCTACGATATTCATATTGTTCACCCTCTAAGACAACTTCCTTATAATAATCCTTGCGGCACGAATAACGGAGGTTGCTCTCATCTATGTCTCATAGCTCCACCATACATATCTAGCTACCTCAATATCGAAGGATACGGTGAAGAGGGCGCTACGACATATAAATGCGCATGTCCTAACCAATTTTATTTAGCACGTGACCAAAAAACTTGCATTGCTAACTGCACTAATGGACAACACCGGTGTAACGGTCGGGATGAAAAGTGTATTCCTTGGTTCTGGAAATGTGATGGCGAAAAAGATTGTGCAGACGGTTCAGACGAACCTGACACTTGTCCTGTAAGACATTGCCGAGCGGGCTCCTTCCAATGTAAAAATACAAACTGTACTCCAGCTGCCACAATTTGTGATGGCACAGACGATTGTGGAGATGGAAGTGACGAAGCACAATGCGCTCACGAATGTCCTCTTCTAGAATTCAAGTGCAAATCCAGCGGCCGGTGTATATTAGACAGTTGGAAATGTGACGGTGACACGGATTGTAAAGATAACAGTGATGAGGACCCAACGATGTGTCACAATCGACCTTGTAATCCTGACACCGAATTCGCTTGCAAGAATGGTCGTTGCATACCTAAGCTGTGGATGTGTGATTTCGACAATGATTGTGGAGATGATTCTGATGAACCAGCTTACATGTGCAGACAGAAAAATTGTACCAATGGTTGGAGGCGCTGTCCAGGACAGAGTAACTACAGATGTATACCAAAATGGTTATTCTGTGATGGCAAAGACGATTGCCGAGATGGTTCAGATGAACTTCCACAAAATTGCCCCACATGTAATAGTGAAACCGATTTCACTTGTCAAAACAATCGGTGCATACCAAAACAGTGGCTTTGTGACTTTACTGATGACTGTGGAGATGGAAGCGACGAAGTCGAATCCGTGTGCCAACATAATTATAGAGAATGTTCTGAATCGGAATTCAAATGTGGTAACGGCAAATGTATTTCATCTAGATGGCGCTGTGACCATGAAGATGATTGTGGCGATAATACTGATGAAATGGAATGTGGTGGATTTAAATGTAAAAATGGAACATTCCAGTGCAAATCGGGACATTGTATTGCAGCATACTTTAGATGTGACGGCGACCGGGACTGCCGGGACTTATCTGACGAAATCGGTTGTCCTCCGAGGTTCCCCGGTGGAAGATATTGTCCTGAAAGCAGGTGTGTCTGTTATATTATTACAAATCATATCATATCCTTGTACATAATGCTAACATTGTATATTGTTTTCAGATTCCAGTGCAGCAACAATCTCTGTGTGGCTCAGTCTGATTTATGCGATGGAACAGACGATTGTGGCGACGGCTCGGACGAGACGCCTTCCATCTGTACAAACTTTAATTGTGATACTCTTCGACGATTCCATTGCGATAATCATCGTTGTGTCCCAAGGTACAATATTGGATATCAATACAAAAATAAATTTAATAAATAGTCACACACGTCATAAATATTTATTGAGTATTAATTTTAAAATATACATACTTAGGTATCAAGTGTGTGACGGAGTCGACAACTGCGGTGATGGTTCCGACGAAAACAACATGACATTATGTGCTGCTCGTACTAAGCCGTGCGACCCGTTGACACAGTTCCAGTGCGCCAACCGACAATGTGTGAATCGTGAAAAACTTTGCGACCTGGCTGACGACTGCGGGGACGGCTCCGACGAGTTGGGTTGTCATCATGCACACTCTTGCTCATTGCAAGATAAAGGTGACTATAAAGACTGCTGATTGTTATTTACTGTTCCATAGCTCATTTTCTGACACATTTTATTTTTAGGAGGTTGTGAGCATTTCTGCACCAATCTTACACTACCGGATAGCAGTGTTCCTGGGACCGGGGGGTACATCTGTACGTGTTTCCAAGGCTGGATCATTTCGAAGGCGGACAGTAAACGCTGTACCGACGTCGATGAGTGTGCCACTGGTGCCCATCACTGTTCACATATCTGCACCAACCTTAACGGCAGCTACAGCTGCAGTTGCAAAGATGGGTTCAGGTATGTGGTGCTCTTTATTATTTACCATTTAAAAACTATATATGTGTACAATTGTGACAATAAGAAAAAGTATTCCTTTACTTCAGACATTTGAATTTACTTGAATCAATATTTGTTTTCTTTGTTGCAGATTGGCAGACAGCTTATCAGGAATATGCAAAGTAATAGAAGATGAAGTTGTATTGATGTTTGCCAATGGACCGGAAATTCGAGCTTTCGTCCAAGATAAAAATGAGGAATTCGATGTCATAACTTCCGAAAAGAGGATAGAAGCGATCGACTACGACCCTAAACAAGAAATGGTATTCTGGGCTGACAGCTACGACAAGACTATCAAGAGATCATACATGATCAATGCTCTAAACGGCCAAGTTAAAAGCGGTTTTGCTC
The DNA here is from genome assembly GCA_018231745.1 of Danaus eresimus. Lineage (NCBI taxonomy): Eukaryota > Metazoa > Arthropoda > Insecta > Lepidoptera > Nymphalidae > Danaus > Danaus eresimus. The sequence goes on along the minus strand of DVQP01001150.1, from coordinate 3,651 downwards.
AAGACCTAAACATGAAAGGCAACTCAAAACCCACGGCCCTAGCCGTGGATTATATCGGAGAGAACTTATATTGGACGGAAACCGATAGAACTGGAGCAAAACCGAGAGGTCGAGTTATGGTGGCTAGAACAGACGGCAGATATAGGCGGGCCTTAGTTTCGGCAGGCATCGAAAGTCCAACATCTTTGGCTTTAGCTCTACAATTGGGAAAAATGTATTGGACAGACGCCGGTTCTGCACCCAAGATCGAAATCGCTTGGATGGACGGCTCACAGAGAGGTCCAATCATAACTGAAAACATTCGTCACCCGACAGGATTAGCGATCGACCAAGGCATGGACCACGCGATATACTGGGCGGACGCCAAACTTAACACCATAGAAATGATGAAGCACGATGGTACCAATCGCAAAGTTATACTTAAGGGAGACTTCTTGAAGCATCCCTTGTCCTTGGACGTCTTCGAGTCCTCGCTGTACTGGGTAACGAGAGACACCGGCGAGCTCGTCAAACAGGACAAGTTCGGACGAGGAGTGCCATTAGTCATATCGAAAGATCTAGTCAATCCATCGGCCGTGAAAGGTGAGTGTTCTTATAATAATTCTGCATCGTGTACCAAGCACGGGTGTGATGGAAGGTTTCTTGTTTCCAGTGTATCACCCTCGCCGCTACAACTCCACGGGTGCCTGTGCTCGCTCCCCGTGCTCGCATCTGTGTCTGGGCGTCCCCCTCGGCCGGCGCTGCGCCTGTCCCGACTCACTCACACCGCCCAAACGAGCCGTGCTGGAGCTCGTCTGTGACGCCGGTTAGATTTTCAAGTTTTGATAACGTCTTGAATGTTATGACCGTTACGTAAAGAAATGAATTTGCATGTTGTAATTTTTGTTTTTAATATTTGTAATAAAAATTAAAAAATGCGATTAAAAAACTACACTCCGAGAAAGTAACGTTGCCAATAACAATCCTGTAACCGGGCGCTCGTCCCTCAGCGGTGGAGCCGAGTCGTCCCCTGCCACGCGTGTGTCCGTGTGAGAACGGCGGCACGTGTTCCGAGGGTCCCGACGGGCTGCAGTGCTCGTGCCGCCTGCCCCTGCAGCCGCCGCTGTGCCTGTCCGCGGCGGCAGTGACCCGAGCCGCGCCCGCCGCCGTGCTGGTGCCGGCGCTGCTGGTGCTGGTGCTGCTGGTGGCCGTGGCCGCCGCGTGGTTCGTCATACGGAAGAGACCCTTGTGAGTACTTGCATTGATACGTAAACCTTTCAGCTTCAGAAACTGTCCCACCTTCGGGGATCATGATTACAAGGGCTCGTCACAGACGGTAATAAGAAACTGATTCAGTTTGTCAATTGAAGACCTTTGCTTATCTCAGGTCACATAAAATTCAAAGATTAGTTCAACCCAACCGATCTTTTGAGGAATGTTCCTTGTTCTCTTTTCGCTACATGGTCCTTAAAAATTTAGATATTTAGTAGAACATGCACTTGCCGTTTCCACATGTCGTTTCATGACATTTACAGCGGTAAAGGCGGACTGGGAAGCCTGGCGTCCTCTCAGAGCGTTTCGTTCCGCGCCGGCTCCAACGTAGAGTTCGGCGGAGTGGGCACGCCGGTGACGGCGGGCGGAGCCGGCGCAGATGCCTACGCTCTGGACGAACCCGCGCGCAAGGGAAGAGACTTCAGCAACCCAATGTACGAGGCCGTCACCCGCGCCGCGGCGGCCGGCGAACCCGAGCCACCGTTACGTAAGTGTTCTCATCATATTTGAAACGGTCGTGCGTGGAACAGAATAACTCACTAACGATGTTTCCTCTAGCCGGTATATACGAAGTTCCGGAAGAAATAAAAGACAAAGTCGTCTCGGCTGTGATCTCCCCGTCATCCACCGAGACCCGCAGCACGCGGCGGCCCCGGGCCCTGGACCCGGCCGCGGACACCGGACATGACACCGCGCAGCTCGTGAGGGAGGACCGCCACTGACCGCCTGCCGCCCTCACTTCCAACATCCGCCCCTCTTCGAATTCGACACTGGACTGTTGTCTATTTTTTTCCCAAACTCTATAAACTAGTTGGCGGTAGAAGGGTTTTCTATGTTAATGTACCACAGAGGGGATCCTCACTAATTTGTGAATGTGAACTATTTCCATGTGAACCTTTTGTTATAGTAGGTATATGTTTCTCGTTGTATTGGCCTGTCCTTGTTGTGCCGTGTCTTTCCTTTCTCTCTGTATGTATGTCGTCCTCTACCGTCCAAGTTACCTCGGTCCGTGAACCCCACCCCGTACTCGGCCGGTGGCCGGTGAGCGGTGACCTATTGTGTCACGTCACATTTTCCGCGTGTATTTTCTATACCTATGTTATTTGTTTTATATTTTACGAAGCGTTTTCTCTGCCGCGTGCTCCGCTGTTAGTGATGACTCCCCGGCCGTACTTAAGCGTCTATTGTTTTGTTATTTTCTGGAAACCGAAACCATATCATCGAGTGATATCATGTCGTTAGTTATTGTGTATATTTTGATGAAACTATAGTCTTCGGTCAGACTGTCCGTTAGAGAGCCTTAACGATCTGACATTCCATGAGTGTAAAAAAAATAAATTTAGTGTGTAAGTATGAAAAGAGTAACGCGACATTCCGCATTCGACCTCGTCGGCCGCGTTCTATAGGGTTTTAGATTTATTTGACAATAAGAGACGTAACTATTTAGATATTAATTTATTTATTTCGTTATAAGACTATGTAAAATATAGCTATGTTGTGTTTTATAATTGTCTAATATAAAATATGGTAAAATTATATTTCATTATGGTAACATTGACGATACGCCATAAAACATGTTAGATGTTTCTGTTGTTTAATGTTAAAATAATTATCGACATATTTTTATTTTGTTATTAAAGTCTATCGATGTAAATATGTGCGTTCAAGTGTGTGATGTACAATTTAAATACAAAGTTTTAATCACTATATAATGTTCTTTTACTGAAATTAAATATGTCGTCTCTAAGTTGTAACGTGTTGCTCGTGTCCAACATGGCGGCTCGAGGCCGGCGCGTCGTTGTCAACTTTACTTTCTGACGACGTGTTTCAAAACACGAGCCAGTGTACAGTAAAATTAAGTGAAACATCACAATATAACATACTGATACGACCACAATTCGCACGTTAGAGCGAGTATTATATGTAACATTGTAAAAAGAGAATCTATCACTATAATAAGTAAGGAGATGAAATATTTTTGTATTGGGATTATATTATTATTAAATGATTGACGTAAGTCGATAATACTGTGTAAAAAAATAAAATTACTATGAAATATAACACGTGTTTGATTCCCCCCGACCCCGTATACGCCCGCTACTTGTATCCACTGTCGTGTGCCGTACGTATAGAGTTCGAAAACTGTATTATTTGTTTAGTTTACATTACGAGAGTGAAACTGTTACGCCAGCATTTCGGTTACCTTCCAGCAACTGTTATCACGGTTAAAGTAATAAAAAGTCTAGTATTAAATCCAAAAACATACTTATTAGTTTAGTTTAAATGACTCGTGAAAATCTTAGATCTCATTAAGGTTCTTCAATAGTCACCGTTCTATGGGGAGAGGTGGTCCGCCAGCATAACTATATAACATGAATACCCAGACAAAACCAAGTAAAA
>DVQP01001149.1:0-16904 GCA_018231745.1 Danaus eresimus | reverse complement strand
AACGTCGGGATTATGTAGTTTTAAAGTAATAAAAAATCGCGTAGTAGATCCGAAAGTATATTAGTTTTATTAAAAAGACACGCGAAAATCTTTAGTACCAAATAAAAAAAATCTTTTTTTTATTTGGTACTTTTTGTGATCATTTATCCATTTTGTAAGATTTTTGTACCAGTGCTATGACATTTGGTGGTACATGTTCTTTTACAAACCAAAAATAATGAGTGATTGTATGTTGCTATTTAATTTTTTATAATTTTTATAATGTAATTATGTTTCAATAAAGGGAAACAAGAATGTTATCATTTTTTTCATCACCATTTTATCCTTTTCACTAAGTTAAATAGCACTTCCTGTTTATGTTCAAAATTTTGTTTTAATTTCGTTATCATTACAATTTCAAGTCAACTGCTATGATATAATTTTAATAGAAAGCCTCTTTTAACGTTGCCTCATTGTTTTGCTTCCGGATATTACTAATTGCAAAACTGATAATTATTTCGTCGGATACTAATTATTCTCTCATACAGTTATTCGTACCCAAAGAAACGAATGCCATTTGTGCTTTTTCATAGATTTTTTGTTTCGTAATATTCATCGTACACGATTTTTCACAGAATTATAAATTGATAAAGATATAGAGATTACGTATATTGCAATATCGATCGATACCTTGCCTGTCTGAGATAATGAACTCAAATGAGGTTAAGGATTATTTCTGGTAAGACATCGCACTTTTATTATATTATTTCATAGAGACTTGAGTACAACTTTTTGCATCGGACTGGGGTATGTTTGTGTTATAAGGAAGGTTTTTGATGACATTGCCTTAACGGACTTGATAAAAAAACTGGGATCTGTTTATTCGTAGTTAGCGTGAAGATTAAAGTGGCCTAACTCGTATTTAGTATAACTTTACAGGACTCATAGTGGTAAGGTTTAAAAAAAATACAAGTCTGTCTCCAGGTTCTGCATTGTCATAAACGTGTGTGCTTCAGAGTTATGTTTGGTTTAAAAGACCTATTTCAACCTTTCTATACTTTTTCCAACAACCATTTTTCTTGGGATCGACAGAAAAATAAAGATTTTCCGGGATTGCGAACGAAGGTCGATTTCAAAGTAATTCGGAGAATAGGGCTAAATTAACATCGACAAGACGGGGTTCCCAAGTATAGTAGTGCGTTGCTTGACACTAGGACACCTGCTTTTATACTAAGAACAGGTTCGGCCTCACATGGTGTGGTCTTACTTGTTGTTCACTGCTTCGTAGTCTAAACCTCTTCGACTTGACTCCATACAACTTCAACCAGTTGGAATTATCAACGATCCTATAGTCACAGATAATGGAGCACTTTTATGTGTTCTGAGATCTGTTCTATGGTTAAATCTTTTGAAATCTCGTTTGATTAAGCTACTCCACAATTCTACCATCTAACTCAACGTAGTAGGCTATCATTTTACCCACATCACCTCTATGCCTTTTTTCATATAGGTATCATTTTACCCTTCCAGGCCGGCAATGTTTTTACACCGCTTATGTCAAAAAATGTCCATGGGTGACTCATTATCATCAGCCTTTAGGTGCCCACTGCTGAGTAAAGGCCACTTTTCTCATGGAGACGGTTAGAGCTTTTATCACCACGCTTGCTCAAGATGGGTTGGCGATTACAAACTTATAATTTGAAATTATAAGTCCAGGTTATCTCGGAATGTTTTCCTTCGCCGTCTATCAGTGGTGTCTAAATATTGTTAGAAAGTAAATATGACTCGGAAAAGTCACATTGGTACTTGACGGGTTGTGAACCCTTGCCCTCATGCATGAGAGGTGGGCCTTTGACCACTAGGCAACCACGACTATGGCCATGACCATGGGCGAATATGCCCACTAATTCTCAAGAGGATCGTCTGCTCGTTTGCCGTCTCTGGCAATAAAAAAATCAATGATGCGATAATATATTACATATTATATAATATAAGGGTTTTTCTTATTACTAGCAGACAAGTTTCACTAAGGGTTAGCTGGGTATGATTATATATAAATTTAATATAATAGTAGTCGACCGTTTATGAAAAATTTATTAGAAAATTATGAATAATAATAAAAAATACCTTAATTCAATAAATTAATAAAATAGTAGATCTATACGTACTCGTATTTGTAACGTTAAAGTTTAAGATGCATTACATCTAACTAATATGTAATTATAGTATGCAAACAATAAAGTGACAATTTTCCTCCTTTAGTTGATATGTTACGTTGAAATTAAATAAAAAAAGGTATACATTTAGTTAAGATGCACACAATTTATAATCAAATTATAATGTTAATTAATAAACGCAACAAATATTTAATGTCTAACTCTGGAACTGTCAAATACATTGATAAAATATTATCACAAAATCGGTTTTATCCAAACCGTGTATTGCAATAGGGAATTGTTAATTGGAAAATATATTGAATAGTTTCCTCAAACAGTAATTATTCTCTGCAATTCAATTACGTATATTTAATGTTACGTTTACTATTGAGCACGTGGGTGATATTTTTAGTTCGTCATATTCACTGTGCTGGTATTCCCTCGGAATCATAAGTTGCTAAAGACAATGTTATCGGATCTCGATCGAGATGTTACGTGTCCGTAACATTGAACTTAAATGAGGATCTGGGTTAAGTGAATAAATTAACTTTTCGGACGCAGTTTTTGTCCTTGCAGTGAGGTTTGGATATCCGTATCCGTCAGTATGTACCAGCGTCCGTCAATGACATAGTCAATTTCGCGAAACTATGACTCTGAATGTAGTTATGTAAGTTTTTGTCATCATTGCTTTTTACAAAAAATATTTCTAAATTCATTATAATTTAAATATTTTAATAGGAGTCTAATTATAGTAATTACAAGTTTAGTTATTGATAAGAAAGATGCGCCTGTGTATGTAGGATTAAAAAATACATTTAATAGTTTAGAATAATGTGATTACGTCACAAAAGATACACACATACATAATTTACCTGTATAGTATTGACGGCATTCCTCACCAACGCAATAATGATAGGCGAGACAACGCACACTAGCACCAATATACCACCACATATAGCCTCACTGCGGCGAGCTTCACGGAGACTTTCATTGACGCCCTCACTGGAATCATTTGCATTAGTTAGTTTATTAACATAAATGAATTGAGTTCCTGTACTCCATATTTCTGTTGGGATAGTTTTTCACTAGTCATACCTTCCATTCCTGGTTGTGACTCTTATTCTATATTATTGTGACACAGAGTTTATAAATTATATAAACCGTATATAAAATAGCTGGACTATATGCATATATTACAATTAGAATAATGTTCAGTAAAATCATTATGAAAAAAACCAAATCAAGATAAGAATATAAAGGAACATTAATGTTGATCTGAAGATTGAAAAAAAATTAAATTTGTTTTTTAACAATCATGAAATGCTTTAATTCTATAACTATAGATATAATAAATTATTACCGTATATATTCTCTTAATTGCTTCTGAACAGCTCTTAATTTTCCAAGCAAAGTCGCGGTTTGGTCGAAGTATTCTATTGCCTCGCCGACACTTCCGGCGTGGGGCTTATTATCAACAATTCTTTGATTCCTAAGGAAAACATTTGCTACGAATAACAAAATTAAGATAAACAAAAACTATTGGGGTCCAATTTAAATAACTTTCATTACTTAATTTTTTGGCCAAAAAATGTTAGGCGTAGTCTTTTAAGTTTCACAATTTCTATCTTAAATATAATAGATTTAAGCTTTGAAAATCGTTGGTACAAAGCTTTGTTTGTCAATATGAGAGTATTTATTTAAGATTGTATTTATAAATTTTTAACAAAAGAGAAAATAAAAGGTGAATAGACCATAAATATTAATATTATGCCATTTTAATATTTTTTCCTCGGCGAATTCAATTCGGTTGTTTACAGTATATTTGTAGATCTGTTTCCGTGATCTGAATTAATTTGTTTGTATTCCGACCCGGATCGAAGAAATTCGGTGGAAAAAATAGCTAACATCTATTGATACCATGTATATAGAGATGTATGTACCGTGAACAATTATGCTGTTTTTTATGACAATGTATCATAAGAAATAGCGTTACTTTGATCAATAATACTTTTCCTGACAAGACTCCAATTCAAATCATAGCATAGTCCTTGCATATTGTTTATTTTCATTATATATTATAATTATTATGTAATAATTTAACTGTTAAAAATACGTTTATTCTTATTAGTTTTTGTGCCCAAAGAGATTGTGTGATAGACTGGCATAATATGAAGGAATAAGACTTGTTTAAAGGAGAAAATAGAACACAATGAACATTTGAAACTTTTTGGTTTAGCAGGATTATAAAATTGGGTAAGAATTTGCGTAATATCCAAGTTTAAAGCGCAAGCTTCATTGATTTTTCGAAATTTATCTTAAAACTTGTATTTCACATTTTAGTATTCAAGTGATAACACAATTTCTAATATTTTGGTGTAATTTTTTTTCTGAACAACTTATTCGAAAATAATTCATAATTGTGTGATAAATTATAAAGTCCTTTTATTATATTTTTGATATTAATACATAGCAAACAGACTGACAGAAATTTCAAATTACATTTTTAAATTATTTTTGTTTTCAGGTGCTTTTATTAATATTTTTGTTGATAAAAAAAATATGGCACTTGTTTCTGGCACACAAATATAACATGATATTAACAAAACTACAAAAAATAGCATAATTGTTTCCTGTCTTTATAATTTTCTATAATCTCGAGAAGGTTGGACGGAATTAATTCAATTGAAAGATGTTGGCTGATTTCAATGCAAACAATTTTTTAGTTATGACTATAAAAAAAAATGTAAATAGTTTAGGGTTTTACTCTTACAAATATCGTTATGTATATTGGACAATATTTTCGTAAAATAAGTTTAATATGAGATGAGGAACAAATCCATAAAGTTAGTACGTGCTTTATAGAAGGCAAAATTTTAATGTATATAGAAATGTACAACTTTATAACTGTACATTAGATGAAGATATTGAAGTACATTCTGACCACAATTATACACAGCATATAAGCATGTAATTAAGAATGAAGACGTATTAGTAATAATTCAGTTGTAAGGTATTTGTTTTTTAATTTCTGTAATTGATTAATTTAGGTTGTTAAGTAACAAAATTAAATAAGATGATTTGATCAAAACATTGTTTGGTCGGATTTAAGTTTTATAGAAATTTGAAACAGCTACATTATATTTTACGGATGGATTTATTGCGAAACGTTGTTTTCTCTGTTGATTTTCATACTTATTGGGTTATCGTATTTCGGGGAAATTTGAGAGCAGTGATTTTCAGCGATCAAGTTATAAGGAAAATTATTTAGGTTTTGTTTATCGGATTATTGCTAGATCATTACATTAAAATATTTTTGGCAACCTTCACTTAGTCCGTCGTAAATTAAATTGTAATCTTACAAGTTTATCACGAAATTTGCAAGCCCATAGATTTTTTTTAAGAGTTCGTTTGGAGGTAAGTATAAAATAAATAAGCTTTTTCTTCTTACCAAACTATGGAGAAAAAAAAATCATAGTAAAGTATATTCCTTTTAAGTGTTCACCAAGTAACCATGATAGTCACATTGACAGTCATAAACACCATTTTAGATTGGTTTTGAATTAATCCCAATGGGAGGCGTTTGGTCATAGTAGGCTTTTAGCCAGAATTATTGTGTTTAGTGGTATTATATTAAAATAAAAAAATAAAGGTACCAAACGTACCCTAAAATATCGTCTTCTACGGTCCATGAATAGAGAAGAACATATTTTTTATAATTAAACTTCACAGTTACTTAATATTTAAACTGTATCAAGCCAACTAACTTCGATCATGCATAGTGTTGTACTAATGTTACACTCAATATTAATTTAAATAAAATTAGAAATGTATTAATATTGTATTTATATAAATCTGAAGTAGATAAACACACCATTTAATATAAATAAGAAGTGAAATATTTAAACATTTTTTTATTATGAAGAATTTGTCTTAATTACACTATCGTTAATGGCATAATCATATATTATACTGATAGATTTTACGTGATAGAAAATTATACTTAATGACCATTTAGGTAAAATGTTAAATTTAAATTGGGAAGAAATTTATTGAGGAATATTACCATACATTAAATTATAAAGAAACGTTTGAATCTATAAGAAACATTTTTCATAATATCCATACTTACTTCTTCTCTAGAACTTGGTACTCTGGGCTGTCCTCTTTTATATCCATGAGGAGTGGAATGAGGGATGGCACCAGGTTCAGAGTATTGTCAAGAAGATCCCTTCCTAAAACCATGTGGCTTATATATCTACAAATAAAATACACATAGTAATAATAAATAATATTAGTGTCAAACAAAATTAAATTAAAAAAAGTTAATTAACCATTTAAATGATCAATACATCTATAAAAGTTATTTACTTTTCATGTGCTCGTGGCTGTAGAAAGCCCCTCGCGAAGTAATTGATGCCCAACACAGAAGCGATGCCCTTACATTCTACACTTCGAAGCAAATTTTTGAAACCAACCAAATATCTATAAACAAATTAATCGTTGTTAAAATTAATTAAAAACATATAGATATTTTTACAAGGACTATATTTTTATAACATTTTATTATTTCTGTAAATTAACAACAAACTATTTTTACGTTGAAATATTTTGATTAAAGTTTAAGCCTGAAACTATTTCCCTACAAATAGTAATATATAATGTCCTTAAATATTATTCTCTACAATTTGAGCTGCGAGTTGTTATTACCAACAATAAGGAAAGTATCAATATAATCAAACACCATTCCGGTTAGATAAAAGTTACAACAAATAGAAGAGCGCGAGATATATATTCAGAAAGTTTTTGCTACTTCATTATAATCTCAATCACACATATATAAGATGTATTGAATTTTATATACATTAAATCACACACACTTGTCCAAAATATATAACTTCATAGTTAGTTCATTAATTAAATAATAGTATATATTATAGTTCATTAATTAAATAACATTAAAGGTTAACTTAATACAAAATTGTATGAAAATTTCTTCAGTACTTTGTATATCGTGTATAGAAATACCAATTTTGTATTTTTATGATTTTTGTTACAATAGAGTAAATGTGTTAAAAAAACTTTATAAAAACTAGTGAGATTTCAAATAATACCGCCACCACGGCGCGTGCGCATGTAACATATAACTGAATTATATTAAATCTAAGTGACTTATTCAATAAATGTTTCTCGCTTTTTGATGCTTATTATGGTGAAGAACTGTGACTCATAAATTGACTTTTTTATTGTTATGTGTCATGGGGTGGGTTCATTGTTGAAGATAGAGTTTATGATGTCCATGGCTTGAGTCATATGTACGAATTAATTAATTGAGGGACATTTGAAATAAGTCCCTCTTATATGAAAAAAAAATATATACATATGTGTCGTCTGTTTTTAACTCTACTATGTCATATTTGATATAAATTTGATATATGTTAATATACAATAATGTTTCACTTCTAAAATACCGAGCTTTGCTATTACTCTTCCTTAGTATGAAAAGACTACCAGAACTAATTAAATAAAATTGGCAATATGCCAAGATTTTGGTCAAGGACCATACTAATACAGGAATAGTTAGCTTTTAGAAATCACTTTATGTTAACGGCAACTTAAATGAAGCTAGAGAACTGATATTATGAGTGGATGTATTGTATTTTTCCAATAAAATTATGATGCAGCTGATTTACTTATTTTTAGGTATATAATTATATTTTAATAAAAAATGTTTAACCAGCGTCAAAGTATGAAATTTATAAATTGAAATCGATAAGAAATTTATATCGTTGTTAAAAAAAAACCGTTCCTGTATCTTTTTATAGTGAAATCCCCATCTAAATCTGAACCCAATTCTTTAATATAAAACGGATTTATAAATATTATATTACAGATAAGCGGAACATAGCAGCTTTTATAATGAACTTGGCTAATAACAAAGATGATATCAAAGCATTGAGACTGCGCCAATAATGTTATTAAAACAAATAGGAGTATCTAATTAAGTGTGTTCAAAGGAAATCACTACGTCCGCGTCGACCCACTTTCTTCAGGACGTCATGATTGCATCTTGAAATTCATGCAGGTCAGGTCAATTCAACCTTAATGGGTGATGGGTTGGAAAATTATATCAGAAACTTAACTGATTGGTTTCAAAGTATACAGATAAGTTTACTTATATCAAAGTTATTGGATTTCCGTTATATTATCAGAAACCGAAGTTTACTTACGAGACACTGTTTAATTCTTCGTTAAATATAATCAGCGCGTTGCTCTAACAACTCTTTTAACACCACCTCGAGGGTCAAAATGAGTAAAATCGATTTCGACATTCCAAAGACTCAAAGAGATTGAGGCAAAACAGAAAAGAAAAACGACAAATAATAAAATTCACATTACGTGTTACTTCATTATAAAAAAAGTATTTGAGAGACATTTTCTCTTACATTTTAAGTAAGAATAGAAATAAGCTTTTTATAGCTTTTGTTCCTTTCTATACTTACAAACTTCAGTTCATGAAATGAAATAAAAAAGACAATAGTGCGATTTGTAATTTATAAACACAAACTCAAAATATTCAAAATTCATGACAAATATAATTAATTAAAAATAAAATTTCATTCGACAAGATGTTGATTTTCTATTAACTTTAACAGAAATACATAAAATTTATTACAATGTAATTATTTTTACACCCCTCTAAAACAAAACATTCGTTTCTTTATATGTTGACATCAAGTTTTTATTTCATTTTTATGATTCAAGTAATGACATTGAGATTAATGTTTTATTGGGAATATTAATAACTAACTTGAGAACTTAATAAAGCGTTTTTATTTTTATAAAACTTAAGCATTTTTAACTCGTATATCTCATAAAATAAAGTTGAAATTTACAAACACAATAAACTGTTTTATAATTCAATTCAGAGAAAGCGTTGTGTAAATGTGTGAAACTTTAGAATGTATGTAGTCCATTGTAGTTAAGAAAATTGTGTAGTTTATGAATAATGAATGAATGTTTGACTAAATATCTAACCACTGATATTGAGATGAACAACAAACACTTAATGCTTTGATAATAATCACCGAGATAATGGATCCATTCAATGAAATTGAATATATAAACAACTTCCAAACTAACTCAGAAATTTTATGCGGACAATAAATTACATTTATAGTAAGATAAAGAATTGGAAAGCCTAAAGAAACTATAAATTGTAAGTCATATATAAAAATACATATGTTTTGTTTAAATAATGGTAAAATTAACATTAATAACAGAGAAGAAAGTTTTTTATACAACTAGTCCTACCTCCATATGGTACTGCTATCAGTGTCCTTGATTTCCTTGGTGAGGTGTGTGAGGAGAGCGGCGTTGGCATTCGTATACCACTCTACGACCTCAGTCATCGACGTTCCGGAATTTATTTTCGCTCTGTATGAAAAAAAATATTGAAACATTTTATCGCACATATTAAAGTATTTGACTGAAATGAATTATATTTCCTTTTCAAATATGACGAATATTATTAAAATTTTTAACATTGATAAATAAGGAATTGTAAAACAAATAAAATGTCTTTTAATAATTCTTATTTAATGTCACAAAGTAGTTAACACTGAAAGTTTACTATGGTCTGTTTTAAATTAATTGATGGAACGAATAAATGTCCATAGCATAAGTATATGTGTTTTAGTTATGCATATAATTTTTGTGTTTTCGCGAATGTATCTAATATAAAGATAACGAAAGAGACGAGCAAAAATATATACTACTATACTCCTTACTATACACCTTATATAAAAATATCAATCAAACATTATTAATCCAACAAACGAATCCCTCTTAAATTACACGTAAATTTATAAACAGGTAATTATTGCAGGAAAATATAATAGTACCTATTAATAAATTATTAGTCAATCAATCATCTCTTACGATACAATGTCATAGTCAAATTATGTTAATTATTGTCAATTATTATTATGTAAGCTGATGTATGTGTTTCGTCAATTTTTGACTTAAACTATTAATGAATTGCTTGTACCGCACCCATAGTTTATGTTAGCTTATTACATGCACCCTTCAATAACATATTCATCAATAACGTTATTTTAATTTGGCTATAAAAGTAATTGAAACTGTACCTTGCTTTTTAGCCTTTATGTTTTGTGGACATAACAATGTTTGGATAGTAATAGTAAAGGATTTTTTTGTCGTTTAATTATGAGTGAATAGTTGTAACTGAATTAAAATCACTTAAAAATCTTTTTAGTCATAACAATGCTACAGCTCTTAGACCGAGGTCTGTTTTGGTTAAATGGTAGTTTGATGTTACGCTTACAAAACATACCAAAACTATATAAAATAGCATTCAACTTAATAAAAATCTTTTTTTGATAAAACAGTGTTCAGAAAAACGTAATAAGGTAGAAGAAAATAGTTGATAAGTGTGAATTAAATAAAAGAAAAAGCTCGATTCGTTTGTCTTAAAATAACCGATGTATAAAAACAAAAATTCATATGAGTTTTCTTTTAAATAAACTCCAGTGACACACAGCATTAATATAGCGAAGTGCCAGTTAAATCGTACGTTGCTGTATCTAATTTACATTGAGAAAGCAGGTGGGGGCCACAAGTAGGTCATTCCAGGGCCCTGGGGTAGCTTTAGGGGATACAAACTAGATTTTTATTGTGTAATTTTATATCAGTTTATAAAAATACATGTGAATCAAATGCTTTACACTAAATAACTGAATGAGGTAATAACTAGCTCTGTATACTATAATATTTCACCCGTTTCAAATATCTAATACTTCATTTCCGAAAAAAAAATCCTGTAATTTCTTTTATTTAAGTGGATATTATTAATTAATGATATTTTTGCCACATTTTTCTACGTAAAATTTACATTTATATTGCTAATACAAGCTAATAAGCAAAACCGCGGAAAGTTAGAGTTTTTTTGTTAAGTTCCCATATTGTCCATTTCGATCTTTGGCTATGGGAATACATATTTTGGTAATTGAAATTACAAAAGTTAATTCTAATGAAATAAAAACTTTAATGATTCTGTTATATTGATTGATATTATTGAATTACGACGATCAACTAGTTTCCTATTACAGAACTGTTTGCGTACAACATGATCCGTCAAACGGACTGAATTGCAAATGTAGTCATTAAGAGGGCAATTGAGCTGTATTTTATGAAGTTATAACTATTGCAAACACATTTGCATGCAGGCGCGCCTAGACAAAACGCATTAGAAGAATACCATATGCCATTTATATGAATTCATATGACTGCATTAACACGGTTACGAATTAAAATCGAATTAAAAAGACATTTGCTTTTATGGAATTAAATAATAACTCGTAAATGAAATTCGTTTATTCCAGAAATACCACCCATAGCTGTTATGTAAAAAAAGTAGTTGGTTAAATTTGGTCCTTATTTGCAATTTTAACGTTGTTCCCACAAGAGTAATGTAGTCGGCGCTAAAGGTATAACGGCTAAATCTTTCTAGAAACTACTAAAAACTTGGGCCTATCCAGAACTCATATCAATTCATTTTTGGAATGTACTTCGAAGAAAGTCCTAGTAGGTTCTTTTTAAAATTGATTAGGTTGAGAAAGGATCTTGAACGGTGAAGATGAGCAGTTAGCGCGCGTTAGATAGGGACCCCTAAAACCTACATCTAGGCCGCAAGTCCCAGCACTGTTAAAGCTCCTCTCCCTGCAACGCGAC
The DNA here is from genome assembly GCA_018231745.1 of Danaus eresimus. Taxonomy (NCBI): domain Eukaryota; kingdom Metazoa; phylum Arthropoda; class Insecta; order Lepidoptera; family Nymphalidae; genus Danaus; species Danaus eresimus. The sequence goes on along the minus strand of DVQP01001149.1, from coordinate 5,019 downwards.
GGACCCGGCACCCGCACAGCGAATCCATTGAATGCTAAGAGGTTTCTTCTCAATAGCTTCTTTTGTTAAACGCCTCTTAGAATTCTCACAGTAACGATTAAACGAAAATACATTATTACACAATTATGTATAAATTTTTCAAAAGAAAAATATTAAACAGTATAGAAACAACGAATTCTTTAATTATATTCTGTTTGATTGCAATTAAATTACTTCAAAAGAAAGTCATTTATAAAAGTTGAATAATATTAAATCTTTTTGATCTAATGCAAACTTTTTTTATCGAAAAATATGTTTTTATTTGTATTTTTTTTTAACCGGTATTATGATTTTATGTTTAAGCGGTAATAGGGAGCTTATATTAACTATTATTAAAAATATAAATACTTTTTAAATAATTTCTGGAATGGCCACGCTTCCTTAATTAGACTTGTTTGATGTTTTATTTTAAAATGTTCTCTTTCAGCATTCAATTATGAAAGAAGATTGTGTTTACGCTTAAAAAATCATAAAAAATGTGACAAAATTTACCATATTTCCACTTTTTAACTGACTAATTTTAATTTGTTTTTGCTAAAGAAACGAGTAAGGTACTATATTATACGACAAACGTACTGGAACATATTAATATACGACATAAAAAAATATAATAAAACTATCAAGTTATCAAATTTAAAAAAGAATTCAAAACTAATCAAAACTACGGTTGTAACAAAAATTTCCTTGATTCCAATAATAAATCTGGTTCAAGTTTAAAGCGAACATAAAGGGCGGAAATCGCCGTTAGACTTTAATTCATTTTTTATATTTTAGTAACATCTTAATTAGAAAAACGTATCTTAGTTATTTTTTTAATTAAACGAATGTGTAGAGTCACTTTTAAGAATTAACAAGCGCTATGACGTCAGATCATGTCAGTCATTCTACAGCCTTTCAGTCAGCTTCACAAATATATCATTTATTGATCTTATTAATATACATATGTCTTTAGATATAATTATTAATTTCAATGAACTAAACACAAAACCAACCCGTGTGTCTCCAATATAACACCTTGAACGTCGCTTTATACAAACTAAGATTAATTGTTCTGCCGCTACATCTTACTGTGTGAATGTACTGTAATTGAAATCTATCGCAATAGAGTCCACTGAAAAATTTACTTCTTAAATTAATTTATAGGATCATCGAACTGTTTTATTAATTGTAAAGGAAATCTTAAATGGTAGAAGTTTACATAAGCTTATTACTTGCTAGAGTTTTCATCAATCCATTACTTTCTGCAATAGAATGTCAGTTTTCGTCACCGTTTGTTGTATCTCGCTATCAAACTTATGTGGACTTATATTTCTTGATAACGTATATTTCAACAGCATAAGACATGAAGGAGGTTAGATTTCTATATACACATAAATTATACTGAAATTTAAAAAAAGGAAAATGCGAGATACATTTTACTTCCGTGGTTAATACATACATAGTCCTTGTGGGAACCACTCACCTCAGATTAGCGAGTTCATTTACAAAACCCTGTCCGTCAATAACAGCTCTATTTTTGAAGGTCAAAGGCGGTAATTCTCCCATTTGCTCGATAGCGCTATCCGTACCAGCAAAGCGTTGCGTTAAATTTGACCTGGAGATGATGAAAAAATTTGTTTTTTTACCCGTTTAATTTATTGCATAATAATTTATTACTGAACCAACATTTTTCTCCTACTCCTATTAATAAAGCGTGGTTAATATTGTTATAATTTTGTTTATATATGAAATAAATGATTAGAATACTAAAAGACAGCAAAATTATATATTTTGAAATATTATTTACAAAAATAAATTATTACTGAAACTCGAAGACCAGGAGCAAACAAATGAATTTCATTCTTAGCTGTTAAATTTATATTAGTTTCTATGGCGTATTAGGTCTCAAAAAAGAAAATAGTTTACTTAATCACTATTGAAATGTATTGAAAACTTTACTATGTTCTAGACACTTGATAATGATGAAAAAAATGCAAGCAAGCCAATTTTTTTTTTATTTCTTACGAATCCGATAGACCTGGTAGCAATATATAAAGGTCGAGAACCCTGCCCTTTATGGCGACGGTATGAATATTCATGGAATGAAAGAAGATTGTTTATGAATCGATTATACAAAAAAAGTTTTACAAAATAGATTGAGATCAAAAAATATATAAAAATTTGTTATTAATCGGCTTTATATGAAGCCAGATAAATAGTCTTATAAGCAAAATTATCAAAATTATTCTATATAAATGAACATATAGTTTTAATTTGTTCATAATTTTGATCTTAACCTTCTAAACTACATATAATATTTATAGTTATTAATAACTAAAACCTTAATTGAGATAAAAAAAAATTCAAATATGCTAGATTTTTTATATATTTTTTTACCTCTCTGTTCATTTAAATAAAATCAACAAACGTAAGAGTTTAAAAGTCAGTTAGAGTTCTAATTTATAATTAGACGACTTTATAAAATGCACAACCAATAATCATTAAGAACAAAATTTCTGCTATACGCAATGTAAGTCCCATATGATATGACAATAAAAAAATTATTGTTACTCCGAAGATTTCCATAACCGTAAAGTATAAGTGTTATTTTATTTTTCCTTAAACGTCCTTACTGTTATCTCTCTACAAGACATATACATATATATGTATACATATATATATCTATATCATAAAATAATTATATTATTAAAGAGTAACAATATTTGGTTATGTTTTTTCAATTATAAATGCTATAGAATAATAAAATCACTAGTTCCATACTTTTATTTTTTTTTAATATTATATAATTATTAATGGCTAACAAGACAAAAGTTTAAACCCAAAAATGTAGTCGTAAACAAAATTTCAATGTCATATTTCGTAGTAATTAAAATAAGGTTTTACTAACGCATATATTTTCACTTAAGAATTTATTAATCATAGTTTAGTTATTTTGTTTGAAAAAAGAAAAAAACTAACAAAAGCAATTTATTAAAGATGGTAAAAGAAGAAATGAAATTTTAAGCACATTTCATCAGTTTTCATCGTCAGCAAAACTTGTGAAAAAAAAATTCTTAATGTATTAAACTGATACCTCAGAGTACTTCCATTAGTGAAGATAAAGAATGCAACTTCAGACCTCTCCTGCTGCAACCTGGTTACCAGTTTCCCTAACTCAGTAGCTCTGCTGACCTGGACCAAATATAAAATATTAGAATTTTCTGAGTTTAACCATCAAGAGCTCTGGTTTTTTAATTAAAAACTGCACATTGATCAAAGAGAAACGTTTATATTAAAATTATATTCAATTGTAATAAATAATTTACATCTATAAACATTATTGAACAAACAGAGATTCTGCTGTAAACACGAGTATAAACGTCATGTTAAAGTATTTTAAAAATAACTAAAGTGACAAAACTTCCGTCGTAGTATTGGTCCATCCATAGTTCATTAATCTCTGATAGTGCCTTGGTATTAATAGTTTTTATATTTAAATATTTTCTTTGACAAGATGCATAAGTATTTAATGGTACAGACTAAATTCAACGATATTTTAAAATATTAAGTTAGGTCCTTTTTATATTGATTATATAACTTCTTCGGTTATTTACATAAATATTCAAACAGTTGAAAAGTATTGAAATTCCGCAGCTTGTCCTCAAAAAAGCTATTTTATTTAAGATATTTATATTCATTTTAAATACTTATACTGTTTCCCGATTATTAAAATTTTGGTATTGTATAGAACACGAGAAGATCTGTGTTTTCATTTATCTATGCAACGTCACGCCGTCGTTTGTTAAGGGAATTGACAGCGAATAATTACTGTTTTATCTCCATAGACCACGACAGTGGAAATATTGATGAAACAAAAAATAGGATGATTAATACTGATATAAGAACATTCTGTGTAAGAATAATATTGTTGTAACTTTACATAATTAAAAAGGTGCTTATAAGTCGCTATGCAATTTAATCTTGGAACGAAAAAAGCTGATAAATTTCTAGAAGTTGTGCTTTTGTTGAGACTTTCGTTGAAGTATAATACGTTATAATACAATGACTACAGATTCACTAACGGTGACAATATACATGTCGTATTCAACTTGGGATAGTCAGCTAATATTTATATAGATCAATAAAATTTTGATTTTATATTTCTATTACAATAGTTAAATAAGTACAAAAAAAAAAATATCCGAATAATTTTAATGTCCAAATCATCATAATATCTCAGCTTTAAGTTTCACAGAATAATGAATAATAATGGTTTGGTTTTGTAATGTTTGTTAATTACTTTCCGTCTTCCGAAAGTTTGTGAAATTAATGACCGTTATGTCTTTATAAGTGTGATATATATTCTGCTATAAAACATTTTTATAAGTTAATTCAAATTTAATAAATAAGGAATACAATAATATTTATGCAACAAATGTTTCCACACGTACAGCTAAACGTAATTTTCTAAGAAATTTTGAAGGGTTACATAGAAAATTTTAATTTCATGATTCGGTCTTAATGCTTATCTCGTATGTATTTTCACTTATGTTTTTGGAGGATAATTTTTTTTTTTGTAATTTTAAACGTATTATTTTGTTTCAATAATAGAGAAGCTGATTTTTCCCATCGACTTGATGATGTTAAAAATTTGTGTTGATTTTTTTCTGTAATATAGCATATTGTAATCAATGTTGTTCAAAAAACAATTATTGTTGAATTAACCAACGTGCAGAAATAACATCCATTGCTTCCAAGCGAGTGCTTAATTCTGAAAATTTCTTTGAATTTTCACATAATATTTTCTTATACCTCATTTAATCATAAAAAAATCTAATATATAAGTTTTTAATATAATACTCCATAGATATAAACTACACGTGCCAGTCTGCAAGAACGTTGTCGTGATGGAAACTTATATTGAAGAAAATGTAATCAATCATTAAGTTCCCCTGTGTATTTTATTGCAGCTTGTAAGTTTGGACTATTAAATACAAGTTG
>DVQP01001148.1:0-16910 GCA_018231745.1 Danaus eresimus | reverse complement strand
TATATATACCCATTTATACTTCGGGTACTAGCCTATAAACAAATTTGGTAATTATAATTCGAAATACGTATTTTTTATACATATATTTTGGCGTGTCTTTTATGTGTCACTGACAGACTATATTGTTTGGAGCATAGTTGTACATAAGAAAAGAGTTACAACAACGGCGGAGGCTAGAAATATTATTTTATTTTATCTCTTTATGATGGAATATTGAGACTAGTTTTTTTAATTTACGCAGTTGACAAAACTTTTAGTTTATTATATTAATACTTTCCTATTTAATATAAGAATTTAAAATAATTATAAATAATAACTTCAAGGTGCAGTCTGAAGTAGAATCTCATAAGAAAACCATTGTGTTTTGTAAGATATTAAACAGATAAAGTCTTGGGCAGTGTGGTGATTTGAGCATAAAAATCTTTCCTCATTTTAATGAATTGTATTGAGCACCCGATGTAAATATAGAAATATATATTATTTAAAAGTATATTGTCGTTATACTCCAGAAACATCTGGCTTTACCAAGTAGCTCCTTCACATAATAATATATTATCTGAACATCGCATCGATATCTATAATGCTAGATTTTAATATCAAATTTATTTACTATAATTAACATTAAATTTAATTGGGCTTCCTCCTAATATGACTATAGAATGAAATGTAAACTACGTTTTCATTGAAGTTGTGACATCACAGTATGTGATATCAAAAATACAATTATTATTTATCATCGTCATCATCATCATCACTGCTGAGCAAAGGCCTCTTTTCACATAAAGAAGGTTGAAACATTCATTACAACGTCTGCTCAAGGCTGATTGGAAATTTCAAACTTATAATTTGAAATAATAAATCCAGGTTTCCTCACGACATTTTCCTTAACCACCTGACAGTTTTATCTAAATAGTCTTAGAAAATACATATGACTCGTAAAAATCACACAGGTACTTGCCCAGTTTCGAACCTTTTAAATATTATTAACAGACACATTTCAAAAGACATTATTTTATGAAGAATAGGAATTTAATTATACATCGTTTTTTACAATTACGGAGACAAATTTCTCTGCAGGAACAACTTAATTTAGTATTAAGTTTAAAATAAATAAATGAAAACGAAACATTTACATTATTTACAATGAGATAATATAAGTATTATTTAATAAATTAATTCCAAATCAAACAGTAATTCTTTTCGTATCCAAGATGCTGCGCAAAGACAGTTCTGCGAGGGCATTAGCTTGACAACTGATAGCTTATCAAGATTACAGGAATTAGTGGATTATATGTTATCAAAAAAATTTAGCTCGAGGAGGACGGACGTGATGATTTACTATTTATTTGCACTTTTTGTATTATTTTAATTCAGTCAAGATCACTATCTTGTCACAATGTTAAACATAAAGAATATATATATATATAATGTAAAGACATACACTTTGTATATTTAAGTAGATGATGTAAAGTAGCTTTTGCATACTGCGTGATATATTTCAGTTGAATAATGACATTTTATCAAAAAAATTAAGTTACTGAGTTGATAATATGCATTTTATTACTCACGATTTTGTGAAAATATTGAAATTTTATAATTTTAATACCAAAAATATCCTAACATAGTCAATATCACCTACCTTACAATTAATGCTTGTAAAACTTGAGTACCTTGTAATAAATACGTAAAGATATTTTCAACTCAAGCTTAAATACTTCATAGTAAAGTATTTTTTTTCTAAATTAAAATTTTAAATATTCTCATTAGATTATTGTTACTGTCCATTTTATTGCATCTCTTATGCCTGTTACTCAATTTAAGTTGATCAACCTTGTCCATTTAGGTTAATGCTTGTACGTCCAAGACATGATATGGATAGCTGTTAATCACTTAACCCCCGTTAAAGGGTGAAAATGTTGGCGAAGGTTCAACCCATCGTAACAAATACATTTTTGACCGTGTGAAACTATCTAATATATCGTAAAAGTTAAAAAAGAATATATAAAACAATGTTTACAGTTTATTTTAAACGATTAAAATCCGTGAAAAAGTTATATAGAGTTTCATCAGTAAACAACATCTTATATCGCATAGTTAATATTATTACGTTCCATAAGGTGTTGGTGTCGAAAGAAAATCGCATAAATTTTGTTTACTCCGTAAAATTCAATGAAGCACCCTTAGCTTAGCACAGTTAGCTAAAATATACTTTTATGTACAATTATGTTTCGTACCTGGAAGAAAATTTTGCATATATATTTTTTTTTCAATGAGAAGCCATATAATTTTTCACAAATTTAATTTTTTGATGTTTGTTGATATAGTCTAAAAACGTATTAAATAATACTTTTGACCTACTTTGATACATGGTTTTTGCTAGGTTTTTCAAACAATTTAATCTTCAAATTAATATGTAATGAAAAAGTATCTTTTCAAATTTAATTTAACTTTTTACTTTTAACTAATTTACATAGTTCTCAATTATTTAACCTATACTCGAATTTAAAATAAATCCAGTAATATTTTTTTTACAATGTCACATGTCTGTGTTAGATCCTGTGTCTCCTTGCTTTTATACACATACAACATGTATAGTAATATACATAGGTTAAACCTATACATATAACTATACTTGTTAGATTTGTATAAAAGCAGATTTAATACATTTGCGTCTCCTTATTAACTTTAACCAAATTTTGAAAGTGTAATTATTTTATAACTGTCATTTGCTTCGGTACCCAGTAATCGATCGTTTAATTTCAAGGCCTATTGTACAGACTGACAGGCGTACTGAATTTGAAAGCTGTTCAAACAACTGCTACGACGAATAAAAAACAACAAAACTAAATAAATAAAATCCTTATTTTATCATATTTAAATGATTGTTGTTTGCATTCCATTATAAAAACATTGTTTTTGGTATTACAAATATCACCTTGACGTTATTTATAGTTTTATTTCAGATTATCAAAATCGTAGTTTGTATTCTCTAAAGTTTCTGTCTTCTGATAGTTCTGTTTTTTCTTTCGACATCTGATAAAACTGACCAATCACACGTCTTATAAGATTATCTTACAAAATACAATCAGAGAAATGTTCGTCTGCACACATTTAAGACTGACATATGAATTTAAAAGTATATTTTCAGGACTTGTTTTCTAATTATTTAATGAACTTATAGTGTATAATTAAAGGGAATATACTTAGAGAGATTTCATAGCAAATATAATGTAAAGAACGTGATATTTTAAAGCTTTTTCAAAACCTTAAATAAGTTTTATATAGAAAGAATAAACTGCCGAGAAATATTGCTGGTATCTTTGTGGAAATCTTTATTTATGTACGGATTTTGTAAACTCTTTGACATTAAATATTTTTGTCATTAACACGTGTATTTTGCGACATAAAAACTTACCTAAAATGTATTTATGTATTCATTTAAAAGTCTTTGTTATGATTCCGCTGGGATCAATCAGTAGAAACTTGTATATGAAGTGCATAACCAAAATATATTCAATCGTAATTCTTATTTTAAATATTTTTAAGCCAAAATAAAACTCTGAAGAATATATTTCATATTTAAGAATATTGATATACCTACTTTTCAATAAATCAACTAACGTAGAACGGAACTACCTTAGATCAAGTTAAGAAATATGGGATCATTCGAATTTTCACATTTTATTATTATAAAGAAATAAAACCCTCTAAAGCCGGTTGGCAGACTTTCCAACACGAGAAAAGTGTTTTAAAACTCCATAAACTGTAAGTTTGAAAACTAGCTAAGCGTCTTCCTTAAGTAGTTTAGAAGTAAATATACACATGTTCCTTTATTTCTAAACTATATGTACACTTATAAATTTTTCATTCTATTTTCTCACACGAAAGATAAAAAGCTAATTGTGCTTAATTTTTCATACGTATCATTTCATATCTTTAATTTATATAATATATAACAGGAAATCACCAAGTTCAAGACAGTTTTATTTTTATATTCAACAAGAAAAAGACGAAGATCATTTCCATTCTTAAAATAACCTTTTCATAGGTCCTTATTTTTAAGAAATATTTTTATTAGATATCAATATAGAATCAAAATAGACCTTTTAAACGAGTTGGAAACATTATTTATACAAAAAAAATAAAATATTTAATAATTAGTTCTATTTTAAACAGTGGTAAATTTTCCAATGGTAAGACGATTATCTTTTCTCACTATTTCAAATTTTATTACTACAATAGATGTAAAAGTTACCGTGTAGGTTACAAATACATTTATAATGAAACTCGTTCTTTACAATATTTGTAACAAAAATATTCTTAATACGAAACCTAGTGAACATCATCACAGCTTACTACTAGACATTTCAATTTCTAGAGCATAGCACGAAATCCCATCTGTTATACATTGTTAGATTTGCAATAAACGCCAAGACAACTGGTTTACGTCACTATTAATCCAATAAAGCAGATATCCAGTGGCTGCAAATACCAGAACCATAATACAACGTGCTACGAAAGGAATGACGTCATAAAAAATATTTAACTCGTTATTACAAACGATTTACTAAAAAAATCAGCTGTAACCTGAAATGGCATTTGTTTTAATACTTTCAATTTCAGACAAATTGATTAATTAGATTTTGTAATAAGTTAAACCAACGTATTATTACTTCTGATTACCTAATTAAAGTACTAATATATTAGACAAGAAAAAAATGTTTTCATTCATCAAATTACATTAAAATCAAGACACGTGTAAACTGAAAACATTAGAAAATACTCTCATTCAAAAGTTTTAGATTTATTTTGGTTAGGAATTTTAATGACGATAAATTTAGAAAGTTCATGAAAAAGAAGGCTCTTTGTTTGAACTACGAGGAGAGATATAAGATTGATTTAATGAACCATGTATTTTGAACTCAGTGATTCGTACTTAATTTATAGGAAAATTAGTCTATAATTTGCAATCAATTACATATTATAATGAGTTAAGTATTAAAACAGGGAATAAATGAGAATGTTGTCATAACAAAGTAAAAGTAGTCATGTAAAAGTGAGGGAGGCAGTAAAAAGTGTAATATACATGTTATACATACTTCTTTAATTCAAGTAATTTTGATTAAAACTATTCTTAAACAACGCTTCAACCAACAATATAGAATGAAATTTTTGTTTTTACATTCATAGAGACCAACATTGCTCTAAATGTTAAATATACAAAATATATTTGAATAAGGATTTTTTTATTAAAAGGTTGTAAAGTTTGTTGTTTTTGTTGAAAACCTTTTATAAAAACTCCGTTCCGATGGAAGGGTTAAAATAAATAAAATAGCCACATCGTGGGACTTGAGTAACGCCATTATAGAAAATTCTTGAACTTTTCAACTTCAGCCACGGATTTGATAGCTTTCCCCAGGTTAAAATCATCAGCCGCCTACTTACTTTGAAAGTTAATAAAAGAAATCTATCTGGAATAACTTTTGTACAAAAAAATAATCTTATATTATGATGTCATTATCAGTTTACTGAAGGCATTTTATCACCGACTCACTTTTATCTATTAATCTTATAAAAGGCGGATTTAACATAAATCTGCTTTTTCATATCTTCTTTTCGGCATCACATTTAAATACTAGTAACAAAAATTTAGTAAAAAGTACGAGTGAAAGAAGAAGAATGTTAAAAAAAAACTTCTGAAATAACTCTTGCAGTAAATACAAATAAAAAGTATTTTTTTGCTTAAGATTGCATAAAATAAACTTTACATTTCTCTAGATTTTTGGTGTTTATTTAAAACACAAAAAATATCAAGTTTGTTTCATTTAATTTCCGTAAAATTTTTTTGTAACAGATATTTTTTGTAGGTTTAATAGGTTTTTTTATTCTGATTTCTTTTTATTGAACACATGTGATAGAATATATAATAACGTGTGTATCGTTTTTGTTTTCGAACTTGCCTTAATTTAGTATCGAGTTATAACTTCAGTTTTAAAATTTAATGTAACTGTCTAATACATACATTTTTTTATGCGCTATCAGAAAGTCTTATTATTGGTTATTAAAGTGACGTCAACAATTTTTTCAACATTGTCATCATTGCAATAATATGTAAAATCGGATTACTATTTTAGATACTATTCGGATTTAGAATTTATCTTTGCAGTGTATATAATTAAAAATGATTAGGTTAACTTAAATCAAGTGCTTGTTTTTACAATTGCACAATTTATACATATTATCATTGTTACAACAAATACACATCCTTTACCGTATAACAAAATAATGTTATTCCCAATGCTTGGTATAGACGCTAATATATCTTTCTCTATTAGCCTACCGAAGATATTCTTACATATTCGGTGTACACAACCTTTGTTATACAATGTATAAAAGTTGCTGGCGTGATATATTTCGTATGCATATTTCATTATTACTATCGCCGTTTCAATGCCATGTGAGATATTTTGATAAAAATATATGAATACCTACGTATACATATTATACATTTTACAAAATCTGTAAATCATGCATATTTATATACTAATTCTGAAATATTCTATTAAATATTTGAGATTTTCTTAATTATATTTTAAAAAGATACTGTTAGTCGCTTATATTATATTAATTTCCTATTTATTTATTACATTATTTATTTACTCCGTTATCGCTTCATAAAAAACAAAATTGAATTATTATTAATTAATACAAGGTTTTCTATTTCGATTTCTATGAAGTAAATAGAATACTGATTACCCCATGGACGTCTCTCAATTCAGAGCCCTTTCATTTTATAACAATTTCACGTAATTGGAAACGATATCATATTTTGAAATAGCTTCGCGCTTAATAGGTATCATCGAACGGTGGGTATACAATTATAATAACTGTCTCAAAGGCCCCGACCGTTTTATATAGAAAAAAATAATAAGACAATAGTTATACAATATACAATTAAATTCATATAAACGAGATTAGAATAGGTTCTTTTGTGCATTGCAGTTTGCTATACTCTATCAGAGCCCTACTGCGCTGGGAGCAAAGGGCCCCTGCGATGAGGGTGGTTAGGGGGTATCGTACGGTCTCCTGGGCCGCAGCAACAGCACTTGCCGGCGATTTGCCTTGGGGTCTTGTAGCGGCGGTTCTTGCTGAGATGTTCTCCTACGTCTTGGGTAGGATTGGGTAGGCTCTCGAAAAGAATCGTTCTTCAGAGGAGATCCGGGTGGTTCGCTGGCAGGGGTAGTCGCGCCGTATGCGTCTCCAGAGGAGACTCTTTATCAAAAAAAAGGTGGCTATACTATGGGGTATGTTGGAGTATAGCCACGTACGGTGCTCCCATTTGGGCGGATCGCCCGATGAGTCGCGGGATCAAGGCCCTGCAGCAATGAGCGCAAAGGGTACCCGCGGTAAGGGTTATCAGGGGGTACCTTACGGTCTCCTGGGCCGCAGAGACTGCCCTTGCCGGAGGCCAAACTTGGGGTTTGGTGGCGTCGCTTCGTTCCGAGGTGTTCTTCTACATATATTTGGTAAGAGGGCACTCTTCGAGAACCCTTCGTCGGAGAAGGTCCTTAATGTGCTCTGGCAGGGGAAGGTGCGCGTAATACGGGAGTGGGGGAGGGACCTGGCGGCGCAGCCGTACGGTAAACGTATCACGGCAGCACTGCGTCCGGTCCTAAGGCGTTGAATGAATAAGAAACGCAAGCCCCTCACTTTTAGTCTGACGCAGGTCTTCACCGGGCATGGGTGGTTCGGTGACTACTTGTGTCGGAATACCAGGAGCTGGACTGAACAGAAAAGCTGTCACAAGTGCGGTGCCACGGTGGACTCAGCCCAACATACCCTCGAGGTGTGCCCAAGATGGGGTGCGCAGCGACACGACCTCGTATCGGCTCTTGGCCAAGTGGACTTGTCGCTTTCGAGCATCGCGGAGAAGATGCCTAGAGGGATGAGTTCTGGCTAACGCTGTCCTCCATTTATGAGACAATCATGTCCACAAAGGAGGCATCTGAGCAGGAAAGCGACGCTGTGGTTGATGCACCCATATGCAAATTATTTTAGTGGTTTTGATAGAAAATAATATAAATATAACTTCAACGCCAACTGATTTATGAATAAAGATAGACTTCGCCAATGGTCAAATGATGATAAAAATATAACCATAAGATTTGATTATAGAATCCTAAGAAAATTAAGGAAAACCTTTAAGATATGTACGCATATATAATACACATTAAGTGATGGCATTACTTAAAGTGTATTATGGTTGACCTTCATTGGTGGAAGACAGATTTCCTAATCTTGTTTTTAGCAGTCTTCAAAAGAGGAGAAGGTTCTCAATAAGTCGAAATCTTTTTGTATGTAAGTTCACCGTTTTTTAGAAAGTCCTGGATCCATTTAAGAAATTCCTTTTTATCTGTAAGTTCCTGTGTTCCTAAATTATTTTTATAGGTTTTGTTTGGAAGATTTTAAAAATATTTTTTTTTATAATGAATTTAATCAGATGAATGTGATCTATCACTGATTCAAAATAACATTTCTTGTATATCACTTGTTTTCCAAAACATAATTGATGATTAAAAGCTAGAAAGTAAACAAAACAATAAACGCACTAAAATATTATGCCATAGAAGATTTATCGAATAAGTTAAGATAATAGCTTTATTAATTTACGAGGTTACATATTTTAGCAGGTCATTATTAAATCAGTAGCATAAGGAAAAGAAAAATATTGTCCCAAGTATTTATAAATTATATTTATAAGTATTAAATACTGTATGTAGGTCATGAAAGCCCAATAGGCTTATTTAGATTCTATGTAAATGTTCAAAGTTAAAAATGTATCTTGAAATTCTAGATTTAAATACTTACTAAATGTGTGAAAAATTATTAACATGGTTATTGGTTGCCTCCCTGGGATTATTTTTTTATTTTATCTAAACTGTAATATGGTGTTAAACGTTCGATGTAATAAATTAGGCAAGACGAGAATCCATCTCGTTAGATATTTTTAGTAGGTATAAAGACGATTTTTACTTCAATTGTTGTAATAATGAACTAAATAAATAACACGCGTCTTCGTAATGTACGAAGAGAAATCGTAGACATTTTAAAAAGTAACCATTTTAACATTCCAATACATTTCGAAATTTAATTATTTTCCTTTGCAAACATTTTTATTAATTTGAACCGAATTTTTTATTTAGAATGTATGTACATTTTTCGATATATTTGGAAAATAATTGTTTAGATAAATTGACCAATATGTTCATAGATTGCCCTTATTGATGTCACTTTAGGGGGTCGGAAATTGCTAAAGTGATTGCCAGTGTCCGATTTCCGGAGCTTTCTTACATTTCAGATAAATGAACTATTGGACAAGACACTTTTCAACTCACTCGGATAATATTAAAAAAAATATTTCTTCACCTCAGTTGACAATAAAAAAGCTTTAAAAATATGATAAAATAAAGTTTGTTGAAATAAATATATAGGATAAACCGTTTAAAGTTTGATTTTCTTAATTTTGAAGACATAGAAATGAGATACGTTGCTTTTTTTATTTGAAAAACATAATGAGATAATATATTTTCTGAATATATTAAATTTAGACACTAACACATCATCATGGTCTTAGAACAGGCTTCTTTCGATACAGTTATTATCTCCCGAAATACAAACAAAAGGATACACAAATCTTCAAACTTAATCCTTTAATAAACTAACTTGAGGGCACTTCCGTGCCAATCAAACTTGAGTACAGAAACCCATTATTTGGATTGTAAATCCATTAATTGCAAAACTTATGTTCTACGGACCTTAAGATCTGTTAATTTTCCTCAGATTTGATTGAGCTAAAGTAGTAGGTATAGAATAATAATTTCTTCAAAGCTTTAATTGTTGAACAGACCTTGATGTTTAATCACTCAATGAAACAATTGAGATTTTAATTAAAGTAACTTTAAATTATTCTGTTAATTAAAAGTAATATATTTTTGGATTTACAACACAATTTTTTTTTACTTTTAAACTACATAATCCCGACGTTTCGGTGATATCGGTTGCTGAAAAGTCACCTAGTTTAATTGAGTTGAATAATAATTTTATTTAAGTATAGCCAGCCATACGTATAAAATATATAATACTTAGAGCAGTGCTTTACTTCCAAGTGACAAATTTTACAGTACTCCAAATATAACCTCATTCGACACTAGTGACCAAACCATCGCAATTAGGGGCGGTCCCTACCTACGTATGTACATATCTATGACATTAGTTGAATGAAAAGCCAAATTGCCCAGTAAGACAGTAATTTACAGATAGATGTGTGTGTAACCAAACCGTAACCAAATTAACTTACCCGTAGAGACAAGGATTTGATTATTGATATGTACAAGATAGAAAGTAAATTAAAGTTAACGTCTGTGTTTTTGAAAATGGAATGTTAATTATGTTTATTAAATTATTATTTAAATAAATAAGGTAAACTAAATTATAAAGTTTTTATTTCTAGTAAGTATTAAATTGAATTTTGTGTTAAAGATAAAAGACCAACCGTTTATTTGACGTTTGACGCTTTATTACTACATTCCATGAAAATTCTGTGGGCCCTTTTAAGAATTGCTCGAAAAAAATTTCCTCCAATTTGGTGATTTTAAAGACAGCAATTTAAAATAGGCATAGTAAGTTAAATTCCTTCAAAGTACAAAAAAAATTGTTTATAATTTTGAACTTAATGAAACATAAAAGTTAGATCTTCTTTAATTAAAATAATTATTACGAAAATCATTAATATGTAAATAAAACGAAAGTGTAAAGAAATATGCGGAAGATAGGAATTTAATTACCTACTTGACTAATGACATTGATTGATGATAAGTCCGAACTGCTATTGATATCAGATTCAAATGTTTGTTTTGATAATAATTTGTTTTTACTCTGATTTACTACGGATTGAATAGCTTGGAATTCGTTAACTTCAAATATGGTTCCTGTACCTAATATAAAAGGGAAACTTTATTCAGTTCGAAATACTTAAATTAACAATCTAGATAGGTATTTTTAGAATGTAATTGTAGAATACCTCTTTTATATTTTAAATATAAATGACTAACATATGTATATAAAAAAATTAGTCTCTTCTCTTCCTAGAAAGTGAGCCCCTAACATTTAAAAAAGTGTGTCTCTGAATATATTTTCTTTATATGTTTTGGTATCTCATATGATTGGGGTTTAAAAAAAGATTCCATTTAATCTAATAGCCGCAAATTCAAATTTTCTTAAATGTTATAATGAAACTTTTATTATAATATTAAGTTATATTAAAATATTACACGAAGTGATTCTACAACTTCTCAGATCCTTGTATGAAGATTTCAGAGGTTTTTGTATTTATATTCTATTTTTCTATCCCCTTTTGAAGCAATATGGGTAGATTTCATTTTATTTTATACTAATTAATGATTTATTTTTCCTTAAATCAGAACTTTCTTAATTTAACTAAGTGTTTTTGGTTAGCTTTTGCACAAAGTATTTTCTTGTGATAAATGTTTTAATTTGATAATTTTATGAGATTTTAAGATGGTTAAGTTTATACTTAAAAAAAACAGCTCTCTACTAGTTCTTTTCGCTGTGTTTTAAATACGTAAAAATTTTCATTTTAAAAACACATCTCATTTTTGCTTCAAAATATTACTTCAGACAATAATATTTAAGACTTTCGCGAGAATTTATTAAAAAAAAAACTAATATTTTTAAAGTAACTACGCGTTTTTATTCGTGTCCATTCAGACTGTCAGATGTTTTCATCTTGTCAGCCCGTGAACATGGTTGCAGCGAAGAAATCGAAACATCCGGCGTATTTAGTTTAAAATAACAAAAATGCGTGGAAAGTTCTAAAATATTAGTTTTATTTAATATTACTTAAAGATAAAACATCAGATTCCTGATACAAAACAATAATTTCTTCGCAGGATAGCGGTAATAACTTTTTGTAGTAATTGATTATTTTTAAAATACCTTATAAAATTTTTATACTTGGGAAAAACTGAACGGAATACACAAATATTTATAGTTGTCAAAAGCAATGGCTACTTCTAATCAACTAGAATCACTTTAAATAAGGATATGTAACATATTTTTTAAACTTTTGTTTTCGACTTGGAACTTAATAAAAAATCTTACATATGGACTATAATAAAATCGAAAAGTGATGCTAGAATACTTCTAAAATATTATGTTTGTCGCTATCAGGGTATGATTATGTTTTATATGACAGACACAGCACTCGTCGGTTAAGCCAGAACTTATCTGTTAGATAACTCATTCGTGGTATTTAGGATTAGATAAATTTAGATACATGAAGATTTTTTGTATACGGTTATCAAGTTTTGGAATGCTATTTGCCCTTTTAAACAATATTTTATTTAAAATATTTTGACTCAATAATATCACTACAATTTGTATATTTACTCTTATTAATAAGATGTATTAAAAATTATTTCTAAGAATATCTTTCATTTCTTATTACTGTAAATTCCTTTATATTGAATTATTTTCTCTTACGCTGATCATACTTTGTAACATACATTAATAAATTATAATTTAATCCTTCTTTTATCTATGATAAATAAAATTTTATCACCCTCTCGCTTACACTCTGCAAATATTATAAAATTTTATACAGATGTAACTGAATTTTTTATACTGCTGTTTATTATTCTTCAAAACTTCAAAACAGTTCATTTTTTCTGCACAGTAATGTAATTTACATATGCATCGTTATGTCAGAGTGGATTATACTGATTGATTGAACTTTGATATCTAGAATAAGCGAAAGTGCAGTTGATAAATCGTACACTAGTATACAAACGCACGAAGCATTTGCATTTTAATGCATGCCTTTCTTGCTTTATACTTCTTCCTTATCTTACCTCATTGTAAGTCGGAAACATGATTATGTATCAAGCATTTAATATGCATAACTATGTGCTTATTCCCAGTGAATTCCCGCAAGTAACCGCCAAGGAATGTAACTATGTGCATTATAATTAGTTTTCAAGTTAATTAGTTTTATATGAAAAATCTTATTTGAAGTAGGTTCTGCTTATATTATACAAAGTACTTCTTTTTTAGTCATAAAATGTATTACACCATTCGTTAAAACTTCCACATCCTTATCATAACGTATCACAACGTAATATAGTCGTATATTGGTGTAAGCCGATAACACTATTCTCTTGATAATATTGGTGGTAGTGCGTCAATATATTGGCAAATATTTTTGATGCATTTTATAATTTCTCTCGTCAAAAGAAGGATTTAAAGTTATCTTGACATAGTTTTTTATTTAATATTTTTCATGGCTTTAACAATTCTCACGTTTTATATAATTTAGCAAATCACTTTACTAATAATAATTGAAAACTTTCATCATTCTATCAAAACGATACCAAACATTTACTCACCTCCAATAAAACATAACAGTGCGTTTTATTTTTCCATTTTATTACCGTCACCTGAAGCAACAGATTTTTAACGTTCAACCCACGTAACCTAATCTTTTCAGATAAACTGATTGTATTTCCTTATTTCCGCACATGAAGAAATGAATTTGCTCGGCACAAACGTGTAAATAAAATTTGTCTTATTGCCCAAGGACACATGGCTGCGTGCGTGTTGCCATGGAAACGAAAGCCCATTAAATGGAGACATTAACATAGATGGCTTCAATCTTGCTAATACATGATGTAAATTGTACAAACTTGAGCTTAGGATATGAGAATCATCTTTGACGTGACTTAACGCTTTATAATGTTATTACAGAAAGTTAACATTTAAATTATGTTTTAACAAATAATCTTTAACGTAATCGCTTGCTACAATAACGTTGTAAACATGACCTATATATTAAAAAGGTGATTATATTGGGGTTAATAAACATGTGTTTTTTATTTTATTTTTTCTCCTCAATTTCGAGACATCCCATCAACGTAACAAGCTGTTTAATAATTCGGACAGTTTGTCGTGATCGTAAAACGACACATTTTGCGAATTTACCGTTATTGTTCTTCGTAGCCAGGAGTAGAGATGGAAAGTAAAATACAAAGTTTCATCTATCTCCATTATTTATAACCAAAATATAACTCGTAACTTTAATTAAATTTATTTGACTATTCAAATTATTTTGTTCTAAACAATAAACTAAGTAATAACTACAAAATTTTAGTTTATTATTCTGAAACTAATTATATTAAAAGCTTATTTATGGCCTGAGACCGGTACGTTTTTGTTAGTTATTAAAAAAACATATGTCATTTAACTCATACAAATACTAAAAAAAATTCTCATCGCTTATAACTTAAACACATAATTGTAGGCTTAATAGCCTCCAAAACATTGGAGTCGTAAAAAGTAAATTAATGTTGTCGCAAATTAATGGAGAGGCTATTCCGCGTTCCAATTTATGTGATTACCTGCGATTACCGTCATTATAACATCTTCTTGGAGCATAATAATATTATGAAGCACTAATAATATAAAAATATTTACATTATTTAATTATATTAGTCTTCAGCAACCTTACCAGTAGACGCGGCTAAGTAATACACGTGTTCGTTATTTCATACATGAGACTTTCTTAAAAAATAGTTTAGTAATTTTAGAATTAATAGAAAAGCCATCGATTCTCAAAGTTTCGTGTTTATATAAATTAACTCAAGAATATTAATGAAACGGTCGATAGGAAATTTTTCAATTTTTAAGCGTTAAAGCCTCGTGAACTACGATCGGAATTTTATGGAACACTTGAGAGTTCACACTTAATTGATTGAATAAATTAGCTTCCACTCCTATACAACGAAAAGTTTAGTGTCGGATATTTTATTTTTATTTAACGTGTTTTCTGTCATAAAAGTCATATTGCTTAAAAAAA
Organism: Danaus eresimus; assembly: GCA_018231745.1. Classification (NCBI taxonomy): domain Eukaryota; kingdom Metazoa; phylum Arthropoda; class Insecta; order Lepidoptera; family Nymphalidae; genus Danaus; species Danaus eresimus. The sequence continues at coordinate 1,981 of DVQP01001148.1, read as the reverse complement.
TGTCTAATTTTTAATAAAATAATTAATTTTATTGTGATATAGTCAAGAAATATTTATAACCGTAAACGTGATCAGCCATAATCGAACCTTAGTTCTGTTCTTAGCGGTCAGCCAAGTTTATGCTATCAGATGTATCCGGAAATTGTGTAGCCACATCCTTGTTATAAAGTAAACTATGAACTATGTAACTTTAAACAAGTTTGAATGTTAAACTATATAAATAAATTGCATATAATTTAAACAACGGATTCAAACAATATTTAATATTTAAATAACAATAATAATAATAACTAAATTTCATTATTATCTTAACCCAAAATTCAATTATACGTAATTGAAAAAATATATATTTCTTTATATATTTTTTATAGACATCCTGACCAATTTTTAAATAATACTTTTGCTTTCTATTATATAAGTACGACATACTGATATGATAGATGTACATATCTTATTTTGTTGCAGATGGATTGGCGAGTGGTCTTAGAAGTTGAAAATACTACTGGTGTACATTAGTACAATGCTTTCCGCTTACAATGTGAGCTATGAGGATACTTTGAGTACTAGCAAAAATGGTTTCACGGCTATGAATCTTAACAGCACGTCGTTTTTGGGGGGTGTTTTGATTTTAAAAACCCTCACGGGGGAATCAGTTGAAGTTATTGATGAGCCCAAATCAAATCGTACCACAGATATAATTGACGTTAAAATAGTACAGGTTGCATTTTGTATTCTTTATACAATAATTTTTGTTCTTGGAGTATTTGGAAATGTTTTAGTCTGTTATGTTGTTTTCCGAAATCGTGCAATGCAAACAGTAACTAATCTTTTCATTACAAACTTGGCTTTATCGGACATACTTCTCTGTGTTTTTGCTGTGCCACTAACACCTATGTATACGTTCCTAGGAAGATGGGTGTTTGGAAGAATTCTTTGCCACCTTATGCCATATGCTCAAGGGACAAGTGTTTACATATCAACCCTAACGCTTACTTCAATAGCTATAGACCGATTTTTCGTCATAATTTATCCTTTTCACCCTAGAATGAAACTAACCACGTGCATATTCATTATTATATTTATTTGGGTATTCTCGTTAGTTGTCACTTGTCCCTATGGGCTATTTATGGGAATCCAAATCACTAATAACAAGACTTATTGCGAAGAAAGTTGGCCATCAGATAAATCAAGGAAGATTTTTGGAGTCTTCACGACTGTCTTACAGTTCTTAATACCATTTCTAGTGATAGCGATTTGTTATACATGTGTAAGCATAAGATTAAACGATCGTGCCCGATCAAAACCAGGTGCTAAAAATACAAGAAGAGAGGAGGCAGATAGAGATAGAAAGAAAAGAACAAATAGAATGCTAATATCTATGGTCGCAATTTTTGGAACGTCTTGGTTACCATTAAATTTAATAAACATATTTAACGATTTCTACGCTCAAATGACGGAGTGGAATTATTATTACGTTTCATTTTTCCTTGCACATTCTATGGCCATGGCATCCACATGTTACAACCCATTCTTATATGCGTGGCTAAATGAGAACTTTAGGAAAGAATTTAAACAGGTACTGCCCTTTTTTGAATCGACGGGTGGAGTGCGAAATAGTTATCATTCAGGGAGGATGCCCACAAATAAAGCTGATAAGATATGTAATGGGAACGAAACTATCCAAGAAACATTACTTGCTTCCTCTTTCAATAGGGGCCCATCCATAAAACAACGGATGCTAGAAGGAAATAGTAATGGAAAAAAGGACGGAGTTGAAGTTGAGAACATTTTGTTAGAAGATAAAACTATCTCGTCGACATTTCATACGAAGACTGAAAATATGAGTTTGCAGTTGATAAGCGAAGAATCGCAGTTTGTAGAACCGAAAGAGGCAAAGACTCAGACATAGTAGTGAGTATAACCTTTTATAATACATATAGTTTAGAAATTGAGATATTTAATTTCGTTATTATAAATATAT
>DVQP01001147.1:0-16924 GCA_018231745.1 Danaus eresimus | reverse complement strand
TATTAATTTATGACTCAAATAATTTAATTTTTTAAACTTTTAATGATACTTATATCTATTTATTTGCAATGCTTTAAAATCTATTCACAAATGTATACAAAGCCAGGCTGTGTGCTACAACCTCAAAGGGATCTCCGTGGCGTCCTCTTTGTATTGTAATATTTAAAATAATTTCCTAGTAGAGTGTGGTACGTTTAACATCATTACCGCTTAACGAAACAGTCGGCTCTGTTTAATGATCCGTGCTATTTAAGATGTTTGAAAATCACATTATGTTGTGAAGTTATATTCAAGAACAGCTACTTATAAATTCTGAAACCCCGTAAACAGTTCCTGGATCATTTCAACTTTTCGAAAGTTGTTTTTCGCCAATAGATTAGGGATATAGGGAAAGGTTATTTTTAAATCGGATATGCACGTGTGTACGTTTATTTAATTTATTTGTTTTCATATAAATGCTCACATCAGAAAAAGAATTTCGTTAAATAAATTAATTTCTACTACTAACACGCTTCAACATTACGTAACAAAATAAAATAATGATATGTCTCAGCGTAATATATTTAGAACATTTTTAAAAAGTATGTTATCTTAAATAAAAGATATAGAGACAAAAGGAAAGTTTCCATGATATTTTATTTTTATAATAAAAATTTGAAGACCAACTCGGCTGTGTTCACACAGAAGTTTGTCGGACTGCATCGTCGTAAAACTTTTACTCTTAACAATATTAAAGAAGCAATGTTCCTGATGTGTACCTATATTAAACTCATGAAATAAACTGATGAAGTTTCAAAGCTAATATCTATTCATGAATTTACAGCAACAACTGTTAGCTGTTTGTATTTACGTATGGTGTCTATAATTAACCTTCCTGGGAAACCGACATCCCTTAAGACCATGCCATCAAGGTCAACAAGTGTTACAAGCTCGCTAACGAACTCAATAAGAATATGTTTGTTGTAAATTTGTGCGCGGTAGAAGTAGGAGCGAGGGGTATAACAGCCAAATCTCCCTACAACCTGCTAAAAGACTTCAAGGACTAACATCAGTTCATTCTTGGAGCTTGCGTAGAAAGTAGCCCTAGTAGGTTCGTTTAAAAATGTTTAGGTAGACAAAGAAGCTTCGACAGTGGATTTGAGCGTTTAACGCGCGTTGGATAGGGGCCCCTTAAACCTACACCTGGGTCGCAAGTCCCCGGTACTGTTGAAGCTCCTTTCCCTGCAATGCGATGGACCCGGCACCTGCAAAGTGAAGCTATGGGATGATGAGAGGTTTTTACTCTTAATCAACGTAATGAAATCGTAAAATATTGTTGTCTGTTTATGCGTTTTGTTTGAGATTCAGAAAAGACTAAACCAATTTAAGTGTGGTTTTCACATTCCAATTTGGTATATAAATCTGTTTTAAGTAATTGAATGTTGTAGCAACTTAAATAAAAAATTATAACGATAGAGTATTCGAAGTCACGGAACGAGCTAGTCAATGACATTTCTGTATCGATATAGAGCTTAAAATTTTTCTACCACCTACGATAACATCCCCATATATATATATATATATATTGTATGCATAAGAATTCTTTGTATTTATTGGGAATACAATTTTTCTACATTTCAGTTTTTCCTGAAATTATTACCGTAAACCAACTAAGTAAAAAGCTTTTAATTTAAATTCAATTATCTTTTAGGCTGCTGTTTACTGTTTATGGTAAACCAGCCTGTATATTGGTTAACTGGTAAATCTGATATGTGATATTAATTACTTTATCAACATTGAAATATTTGCCAACAATTTTATTATGATTTCAGTTCAATTAGTACTGATAAGTCGAAAAAGACAACAACGTAATAAGTTATACATTAAGTAACGTATTTTTTTGTCATTATGATTTATACTTCCACAAGACGACATTGATAGCTCATGAGAGAATATTTTATAGCACGTGGATGTAAGAGTATTACTCATTTGTTGCAACAAATGGGCGAACTTCTGCATTTCTTGAGGCCCTTGTCATGCGAAACTAACGCTTATTACTGTGTCATTAAAGGGCATTTAATTATTGAGCAACCACCAAGGGAACTGATTGCGCCAGTACAGGTTCTGCCCACGTGTATGAAAAACAAGTTTTATACTGTTTTATGAGTTTAAATTATGAAATTTTGTGTTTGAATGCAAAATATAGATATAAGTGGTGTTGTTATAAATACCTTTCTATGTGGAAATTGTATTTAGCTTTAATTAACATTATTTATCAATATCGAAAATATCGAATTAAATTAAGAAATTATACTCTCAGGATTTCTTAGAAAATATAGCGTTCATACAACAGCGTTCGTACAAGCTAGTGTATATACCGTGTCTTTGTCTGGTGTGATGGTATCTTTATCCAATGGTGTACGTCACTAGCGGGAGCGTCTGATGGAGTGCTGGTCACCGTTACCAACGGTACAAAACGGTTTCACACTTGGCAGCCTATGTAGGTGGCTCTATAGCGTGCCCCACCACGTACAGAATATAAACATTAGCTTAATAGTTTTAATAACAACGGTCTTATACATATTCTCAGTATAATTTTATTGCACAAATATTTTCATACTATCGTAATAAATAAAATTCATTCTTTATTGAGTCGAATCTTGTGCATTGTATCTGTTGTCTTGGAATTAAAATCTCTCTGAGCGTTGCTAGAATGCAATCGTATAAAATTATTTTACGTAAAACTTTTGGCAATTGACCACGTTTTAGGGTTCAGCGTGAAAATTAATTAAATCTATTGAAATAGAAATATTTTTTGTAGGAACAAATTATTGCTATGCTAGAAACCATGTTCATATCAGCATAAAGTTAACTCCTACTTTACTTTAACGAGAAAATTACTTTGGATTTTTTAATCGCAAAATTTGTTTTACATGTAACCATGTAAAAGATTTATTTAGGTAGTAATTTCAATTGAAATTTCCGTTAATTAATATAAATTATTAAGCCTTAAAATTAATGCATCTTTCATACTTTTAACGTAGTTTTTATTGATGCGGAACACTACACTGGTGGGTCGAAGGAAATCGTTTTAGTGACTGACCCAATTTCCATTAGCGTGAGAACGAAATCACAGCTCGATTGTTAAAAATTAAAACACGTATTGTCTTAATTGTTTAAAACTATAAAAACAATGGGATTACCGTGAAACATTACCAGAATCACGATATCATAACTTTTTACATCGTACTTTCCATTATTTTGTTTTCACTTTATTAAATAGATTATATTTTTCAGTTACTCCTACTTTTGTATCTAGCCCTGAAGAATAGGTATTTAGTGTATATAAATTTCTTAGCTCTTATTCCCATGTCATAATAATCGCATTGACGTTAAAGTATTGCATTTTTGTATACACCTCTTTCGCTTGCCTTTTTCCTAAAATATATCTGTTTATTCGTAAGCGTTTATAAATAAAAAAAAAATGCAACATACTTATTTTTCTTTCATCATATAGAAATTCTATATAAATATATTCTATTTAATTCTATATAAAATTTTGAAAATTCAATTCGCCAAATTTACTTTCAGTTACATATTTGAGTTTTGTAACCGCGGAACCTTTGTACCTTTCATCCCGACGACTAACATTAAATTCAAAACGTAAAAAATACTCGTTTTTATTTTACGTTATACGTTTTAGATTTTTGTAATGACTGAGGAACACTATTACAAAAACTAATATGCAAAACCCCTTTTTCCAACGGATACTCATAATTATTATTTTTTTATTTATCATATTTCCCCTTATACGGATGCGTAATATAAAAACCAATAAAGTGATAGTAAAAACGATGCCAAACGAGTACAACGTTCGAACGACTACTAATAGCTTGGCCAATTACGACGTCGGTAATAGGTACCTAGCACTCGTCTGAGATAAAACCAACGCACAAGTTAACAGCTTAAAACTATTAAACTTAACATAAAATATATTTATTTCCACAGGTTTATCATTTTTTGTGTAGGATCTTTACTATATTGTTCTCTTTAAATCCTTTTATAATAAATCTAATCTAATATTTTTTACCATTATATTCACGTCAGTTTTTATAGGATAAGATATAACTGAAAAAATATTCGAACAATCCTTTTTTTAAAATTTCAATTCATTAAGAGCAGAGGAACGAAAAATAAAAGATTCCGCTGAAAACAATGGCCCTACAAAAAAAAACGCTGTCACTTGCCAAATAAAGACGAATGTCGTCTAAATAATATTCATTGTTCCAGAGAATAGATATGACATCATTCAACGCTTAACCCGAAATATTGGTGCTTCAATTACAGGATAATGTACAATGTCAAGTGCTGTTCAATGTTGGAATGTACAGTCCGTCTACTCGCGTGCGTCCTTTAATAAGGAATTATGAATAATTAATGTCGTATCGTAGTTATACGGATTTCAGCTGATAGTAAAATTTTAATTAAACAAAGTTTCTCGGATTCCACGCGTGTTTTATTACTGTAAAACATCCATTTTCTTCTCCTCTGCCCGTGATCACGGCTGCTGTAAAGGAACTGAATCTTCGGGATTATTTAGTTATAAAATAATCCAAAAGACATAGTTTCATTTGAATAATACACATAGAGATCTTCAATATCATGTAGACGGTTAAATATTTTTGCTTCCATCGGTCTAGTGTATTATAGTTTTTTTAATCCGTGACCATTTATTTCAGACAGTTATAATTTTTAGTCCGTAATGTAACCGTCGCGTGGACAGCGCTGTCTGAGGATGTTTGACGTGAATTTTTAAAATACTCCTGGCACGATATCTCTAAAAGGTATTCACTGAATCGATTTTAACGATCTCTACAACCGAATACAATAGTAAGAATTGTATACACGAGTTTTCTTTATATCTCTGATGTCCTGTTGAAAACATGCACCTCTTACGATATGACATGACATTCGAAATAATGTGGTTATCGAATTTTATTTTGTGTTTCACTGATTTCGATGTTGTTTTTTTTTTTAACCAGAAATAAAACCAGAACAAGCTAATCAGATTTACAATAAGAGTCTTGTAAAAACAAACAGTTTACAATGTATATAAAAAAATAGGTTATAAATTAAATGAACAAACAAAAATACTTTTAAAAAGATAGTATACAGTGAATACAAAACAGAAAGTAAAGTTGCTGTATTTTTTGTTAATTTCTTCAATATATATACATATAGGTTTAAATTTTTATTAGAAAACTATATTGCTAGATCAACAGAATGGAATGCTTATAAAATAACATTACTATAAAAAAAGTTTTTTCTTATTACTCTTTTAAATGTGTTGAAAATTAATATGACTACGTTTCATTGATAATCCTTACCGTGTTGATAAAAATCCATCTTCTACAAATGAATTTAATTTTCCAGTACAAAGTGTAACATCGTACGGCTGATAGTGATGAACTGGTGTTATCAGCGAACGAGTGGCTCAAACAGCTCGTTTAACTCTAACAGCCGAGATACAAGTCTAATCATCTGACGGTTTAACGTTGGGAATTGTTGCAATTAAAAGTTTCAAATAGATCTTTTGTTTGAGTGGAAACATTTTTAAAGATCAACTCGTACTTACTAACTTTGTTTGTTTTCGCGTTGAATTTATTGACGATATATAGGATTACATATGGCTCCGTCTGGGTACAAGTATATATTTATATAAGCTAAGAGTTGTTCCAAATTATTTATTTGTATATACATTTGTTCTTTGCGGCAGTTTTCTTTTATCATAGCTTATACATTTTTATTTTCAATCCTATCTTGTATCATCCAATGCTAAATGAAAGGATTTCACGATATTTCGTCTTATTTGGAAGTCAATATGTTAGTGTATGAGGTCACTATTAATCAAAATATTTCTTGTATTATATTATGTACAGTTAATAAAAATGTAATAGAAATGTGTTAGAATATTTTCCAATGTACCATTTTGTGGTCCGCACGTGGTCTCAGTATCACCTGCATCAGGAGGACCATCGATAATGAGAAATTCTGAAATTCATTCACCTCACAAGTCTCAACACCGTCCTGATACAAAATAACCACTAAAAAATTGAAGCTCTTTCGTCGCACGCTGGGAGCTGCCGTGAAATTTAGAAAAAGAGTCACTAGACCGGCCCTTTGAAACCGAATACACTGTTGACTTTAGAATTTCGAATTACTTGCGACTATTGAAATGTATTTATATTTTATATAGAAAAATTATAATTATAAATATAGGGCTTCACGTGAATGTAGTTAATTGAGTATACACAAGGGAAATAAACACATATTTTAAACCTAACAGCAATATAAAAACTACATTTTATATGTAGATATTATTAAATGTGTTCTATCCGCGTGCTGATAGGAATGCGAGCTGAATATCCTGTCTGAATAAAAATAAATATTTGATATAGATAACAAGATTCCGTTGTACATTTTCTTATATAAGCTTATTTACGTTTTTAACCCCCGACGCAAAAACGACGGGGTGTTATAAGTTTGACGTGTCTGTGTTTGTATGTGTCTGTCTGAGGCAACGTAGCTCCCAAACGGATGATCCGATTTTAATGCGGATTTTTTTTATTTAAAAGCTATATCCGTCGAGTGTGTTCTTAGCTATGTTTGGTGGAATCGGTTCAGGTATTCATTGTCATCAGGTCTTTTGTTAGGTGTGATAGGAATGTTATACGCACAGTTTACTTGAAAGCATATGTGGGATCTGACATTTGAAACAATAATGTCTTCTGGAACCACTGAGCTGTCTGATCTGGTCTGCTGGTAGGGCTCGAAGATAGGATACGTAACCGTGAATTGGCTTTTAGTAAGCCCATCGAGTTTGGGCTCGTTGACTTTGTCTTGACTGGTTCTCTTCATGTTTCTAATAGGGTCGGGGGTTTAATTAAATTTTCAGTTTATGTTAGTTATGTGACAAGTTATTACTTATTGTATCAATGTACTGTTTTTGTAATGTTTCTGTGATATTTTGGTACTATTTTAGACAACAAAAAATTTTAATATTATAAAAGACTAAATATGAAAGGCTCCGAAGTTTAGCTTAATATAGAATATCCCAGTTTGTGCGAGATGAGTTTTCTTTTAGCGATGAATAAAATTATGTTCGGTGCATTAGAAAAAATAGAATGGACCATAGCCATTCCTTGCTCTTTGTTACTTATGCTTGAAACCTTCATAAGCTAAAGTTATAAATAACATTATGAAAACAATAAAATATACAACACAAACAATCGGTACATATAGTTCTATTCGATAATGTGCTTACAACCTACTTATAAAATATATTCTAAGGCTCTGTTGACGAAAACATCAATAGGGGTATTGTTTAAGGGCAGCAGAAACACATCGATGCTAGTTTGAGGTAAAAACCCCCGTGAGCAATTCAATTTAGCTGAAATAACATGTATGAAAGGGTTGGAATAATTACAACTGGGAATGGAATGACAAAATTTAATTAAATTTTATATGAAACTGTGGCGTTTTTTTTCCTGCTGGTGTATGCGGTTTTAATTCTTGTACTTCAAACGTCCAGAACTCAAAAAGTACTATTGTGTTAAATTCTTTTGAGCTTTTTGCGAGAAATAATTCAATTTTCTTTTTGCTATATAATTTGTTACACCTTATTCATTCTTATGGTATTTTTAAATCAGTATTATATTAGATTTACGTAAGTAAATAAATATAATGTAAATATTAACATATGTGTGTAGTTTTCTCGTCTATTAGCTTAGATATATCCCCTTTGTAATTTCCGTGTCTAAACCCTCCTCTCCCCATTGTCCTTGGAGCCGGATGTAAGAAAAGGGAACTCATTACAAACTACATCACTAACTTATGTTTTCATTGAGCTTGTGTTAGCATCAGCTTATACAGACGATTTTAAGTTATTACGTTATAGTTGTATGACAAATAATAATATTATTTAAGGAAGTTATCTATAATAAATGTAAAAATTTTGTTAAGTTAACTAAATATATAAGTTTTATGATATTATTTGAAGAACTCTGTATCCAAAATATCTTGTACGTCTAACCAGCTAGACCATACGACTTAAAATGTTTTCCTTGGAATCTGGAACGTCAGGTAGCGTTTTGTATAGAATAATATTTTTGGCACATTACAGCCCCACAGAGACCTTTGTGGTAAAATGGAAGCGGCTAACTAGAAAATAACTAAGGATTAAAAGCGTCTGGAGGCGATTACCTGACTCCCTTTTATTCCAACCTTCGTAAACACAGAGAGGTAATTAGGTTGTTTTATAATGGAACAGTATTAAGAATTACGTCGAAGTTATACTACTCAATGTTTAGGCTTCTGGTAAATTGTACCTATATTTTTATATAAAATTAGCTTTCCTATTAGATTCAGGCCTGTAAAATATTAACGGATTTCACTCAGATATAACTTTCATGGACACTATTAGTACACACATCCATAATAACATACGCACACACGCACATACATACATACACAGGTAGTCGTATGTGTATGTAATGACTTATAAACGATTGTTGAATGTATGTGTGAGTTTCGAACAATTATCAATACATAACTAAGGTAAAATTAATTCCTTTGTTCGACTAATTGCATGTTCTAAATCTAGCACATCTGTTACCTACTACGTGATTAGGAACTTAATCTGCATCGAAATGTTACTCTTTATATACTGTTATATATATATGAGACGCGACTTAGAAAATATAATGTACTTTAAATATTATAATGGCTACATATTAGTATACTGCATAATCTTCAAACGGTAGTTTATAAGAAGACTGTTTCTTCAACATACATAAATCGTTGTACATAATTGTTCTGAATATGATTTATGAATGAGACCTGTTCAAGCTGTCATAGTCTAGGTGAGCGCTGGACAGTGCGAAACTTATTAGGGGCAGTAAAGGGGACTATCGTTTTTTAATGTTGCTGAAGTAATATACTTACCATTTTACATATATGTATATAATAACGATTGAACTTCATTTAATTATAGATTTTACGTATATATATATATATATGATTATGTTGTAGTAAAATTGTCTATGGCCAAATATTTCAGTGTTACTAGATTTATGTAAACCAGGTGCTTTTTGAACAATACAAACTATTAAAATCTTGTTTTGATTCTCTACTGCACAGATAATGCGTTTAAGATATGGAAAATTTTCTAGTTTAAACAACCGATCGTGTGTGTAGCTCGTGTGTGAATAACTTACTCAAAGATACGTTCGTCCATTTGTATTTAATATTTCTTACTTTCATCAAATATTCCATAAGTACCTTTTCAATTACAAAATGAACAAGCACATTAAGGAACCCAACAAATTATCTGTAATCTAATCTCGGCGGAGGAGCTGTGATAACTGAAGTATTTTTTCTTCCTTAATAAGCCAGCGATGGTTGCTGGAGCGACGTTTACTTTCCATTTCAATTTACATCACAAGTCTGTTATAAATTATAAGGAAGCAGCATTCGATTTCCTCGGTGGGATGTGCCGAGGGAAGTGTTCCCTGTGAGATTCCTCTAATCCGCTCGAGGGGCGTTCTGTTAATCTTTGAGTTAGCTTCATTCTGTTTGACTACTTCCCATTTATTCCTGTCCGATGCCGATTGAAAGCTTCACTCATTTTATTTGTATTCGAACTAACAATTAAGAACATCTTTTAAGTATCACTAGTGAACAATGACATTATTATTCTCATTAAAATTATTAACAGAATAATTTTTTGTCGATTTTCAATACCTTGAAGTGTATGGAATTTCAAATTATTACCATTGAATATAAGTACGTCCAATGTGTCAGATTTTGTGAAATATTCTGTGAATAAAAGATAAGGGCGAAGTAAACGCTTAGGAATATCCTACACTCATGAATAATTCTAGTTTGCTGCTAGAGTATTGTGCATCTAGTGTAAAGAATATCCAATTTATTGTCCTCTGTGTTCGCTGTAAGGAATGATCAGATTTATACGCTATATTCGACGTACAGCAGAAGGAGCCGTTACTGAAGTCATATAGTTTTGATATTATTTGTGACCCCGCTATACACTACATATTGACAGAAAGAAATAATAGAACAAATACTGATTATCTAAAACAGAATGACATAGTACGTCTGTATATAAAAAAGAAAGTTGTGTTTGTTACTCTTTTTATAATTCAAGAACAACTGTAGGGATATGAGTGCAAATTGGTGGGAGATAGCTCAGAACCAGGAGATATTTAATTCTGTTCCATCGAAAAAGAATGAAAAGCAAAATAATCTCTAATATCTGGACATTTATAGCCTCTGGGGCGGAGAAGAGTTCGCTCGGTCAGTTGTATATACATTATTAACGTCGAAATTAACGCGGACGAAGTCGTAGTTAAAGACTAGTTTATGATATTAATTATATTGAATTTGTTTGCATTGACTCAAGTAGAATATAATATACATATATTTTAAATCAATATGCGTAGGGGGCGTAGCTCAGATGGTAGAGCGCTCGCTTAGCATGCGAGAGGTACCGGGATCGATACCCGGCGCCTCCACGGATTTTTTTTGCCATAGATTGTTTTAGCATTATAAAACTTTCATTTATATTTTTTTGTTTAACTTTTAAGTAAATTTGGTTTATATACAATTTTAATATTTTATAAAGAAAATTGCCCTCTATGTGATGGTTTTAATATGAAGTTGATGTATTGTTTGTATATACATTAACAAGGAAATGTTTAAAATCCATAAGAAGTTTAAAGTGTATAAATGAACACTAGCACAATTAATAGTTTTACCATCATCATGACCCTAAGCTTACTTTGAAACTCCCCAGAACAAAACTTGTAATTCAGAGACGTTAAGTGAGGAGTTGTCAACTATTTGTTAGGGTGCCGGCCGAATTAAACTAATTTACCGATAAATATATACATATACATTAGACAAACATACTTACACACACTAACATGCACGTAATCATTACCGATGTTATTAAGATCTACTCGCTCACACGATTTTTTAATAATCACTACATGTTTTTGTCTGAGCACTATTTTGTCTAACATGTTTAAACTTAACAGAAATTATTACCAGCGGCATTCTTTTTAAGGATTCTATTTAATATTAATTCTCCTAGATCCCTTCAGAATGTTTCGTCTCTGTTCCTACCAATAACGAATTGTAAGCTTTTGCAAGGATTTTTACAATACATAGAAAGCGATTCTCTACAAAAAATCCGAAGATTGAAGAATGGAAAACTGAAAACTGTCCGTTATTAATTTTCCGTTAAATAAAGTGGGATTATTCACACTTATAGTAAGATCTGCACATTTCTTTCTGCATACAAAACATAGTAATTTATTTTTAATTTGCACAACTCATTTATTACATTACTAAAGAATCTATTGCTTGCTTGTATATTCGTCTTCAAAACATTCCAGTCTTTTCTAGCCTCGACCGAGCTCAATCAAATTGCTTTATTTTACAAAAACAGATCAGCTATGAAATTGTTACTTACCGTAAACCCTGTTTTATTTTTAAATATTTTATATTAAAAATTTTAATATGCGTATATTTATTTAGTAACGTTTATCTATGAAATCAATTTAAAGAATTCTTAAAATGTTAGAGATTTACATTTAATTAGCTCTTTATTCGTTTAAAAGCTAAAATGAAATGTTTATAAAATAATATCTAAATTCTAAACCAATATAAACATCAAACACGAATAATTTTTCAAGATTCGGTCCAAGCAAAAAGGTAGTGAAGTTGACGGAGGTCTCAAAGGCTTTGCACAAAGGTTTATTACGGAAGTTGCTTTTGAATAAACAATATGCGGTTATAATAGCCAGTCCTCAACTTGGACTGGAGTTCGGTATCTCGGGGCACAATAAATCACAAATCAAGTATTTACAACGTACACAAACAGCCTGCTATGAAAATCGTTTAATGATTCATATTAAAATATAGATGGCGCTTATATTAAATTATTTTCAACTAGTTTATATAAAGGCATTTTTCATCTGTTTGTAGTGAAAGTAAAACAAAGCGGAGTTGTCTTATTAAAAATGTAATCAAAACAGGAAGGCCGCTCGTCGTTATAACTCGGAAGCTAGATATTTAATATAATAAATTCCTTTGTAAAAAGCTTTTAGATTTTAACAGTGAAAATAAAACAAAATCCCTATCACATCACGTGGACCAACATTGAAAATATTCAGCACGAAATGCGTTACTGTTGTTTGTCATATTATAGTACTTTTACTGATTTTAAAATGACAATGTTTGGATTAAATAGTTCTAAGATGAGATATGCAATTGTGCTGCAAGCGTAAACTCTCATCTGCCCCAGCCACGGATTAAACATCCTGAGGCTAAGCTTAAAACTTAACATATCGATTCAACGAGATAAAACAATTGTTCTTACAGCTCGGATACACACACTAACATAGTCGTACACATATATATTATATGTGTGTGTGCGTTTATTATATTACAAAGAGATTCATAAAGATATAGAAAGTTAAAGAAAGCGACATTATACATATCACTAGTGTATCTATATACTATATAGTGTAAATTATTTAATATTTTATCGCTTGTATATAAATTCATGTCTCATTGTTAATTACCTTTGCATTTATTGAACAAACCATACATAGGTATGTTTTATTATTTTTAATGATAATAACTAGAAATGAATAATAACACTGGGCTAGTGTTGTTTCTGAAAGGAAAATTCTTAGAACGCCAAATGCTTTGTGCGTCCCAAGGTATGCTATGCTGTATTAACAGATAACAGAATAAAGATTGTCACATTTATTTAGAAAATATATATTGTAGACCAAACGTTGTTTTCGCCCGGTGTAGCGCTAGACGGGCTATTCTGTTATATTTATCTTTACTTAATTTAAATTTTAAGAAACGTTTCGTATAAAATTTGTCTATATTTTTGGATGAAATTAATTATTAATATATTAAGTTTCGTAGAAAAACTAATTTAATTTGGATTTGAAGTTATTACTCATGATATTCGCTCTGTATACTGATTATACGAACAAAAACCTATCATTTTTTATAAAAATTGTTTCGATAACAAACATAGGTTTCAACATGTTTGTTAGTGTCCGTGCTGAAGTATTAAAAATCCTACTTTCAGTACTATCCATACATATTAACAGACGAGATATATTTGCAATAACAATTCCATCTATGCCCTGTATTAGACAAAGCAGATCGGATAGCGAATGCAGATCTAATGGGTATCGATCTAGTGAAATTGAAGCAAAACACGCTGTAATGTTTTCATATATCTACATATATATACCTATACATGTCAGTGGATATCTCTTATATGCAAATAGTATCTAAATTTACTTGATGTATAAATATGATTCCCGAAAATGTTTATTTCCTAAAGTTTTTCCTTTGTTTTGAGAATACGCATGTAGTATGTACATAGGTTTAGGCGTTTTCTCCCCTTATTTCAACTCTGTCATCATCCGTCTTCGTTTATTAATATTAAAAACATTACGAAAAAATAAATTTTAAATCTCTGTTATTGATTTGATATGAAAAATATTTTTATGAATTAGATTGAGACGAAATGACCTATAAATTATATCAAAACATTTTGTTTGTTTAAAACGGTTAATCAAAATCAATCGTTAGATAAATATTTCTTCTCCGACTTTAGATAGTATAGAATACTAATTCTTCCTTTATATCGATATTCCGATTATGCCTTTTTGGTTTTGTTTCGTGGGAAACGTAAATTATAATAATCTGACAGTAATAGTCTTGTGAGGTTATAAAAATAAACCTTAGCGTAAAAATAACACAATAATAATTAAACAATTAAGTACTCTTAGCCAATAATTGCTAAACTGAACTCGTAAACCCAATGAACAGGCAGATTGTCGTTAAAAAGTTTTTCCATATTTTATATGAACTTTAATCAGACTGCTTTGTGATAAAAATATTCCGTAGATATAAGTGCATATCTTGTAGTTTGTATCGAAGTGAAACTATGGTTTTCGGATATTACTATGCTTTTAATTATTTTACAACTCTGTAGTTGAACAATAATAGTTAAATTACGCGTATTAATAACCAAAAACTTTAGTTTCATAACGAAAAAAATCTAATATATCATTATTTGTAAAATATAATAAAAAATATTCTAATATATAATTTAATACGCTTATAACCTATATATAACAACCAGGTCTTAACAGATTTACAACATTTATTAAGTATACAAACTATTTAGCTAAAACATGTTTAAAAAATTCGCATATATATGTGATTGATGACGAAGTTTTATAGTAAAAAAATATGTAAAGAGCAATAAAGAAATTCTCGTGACCAATAACATGGTAAAGAATAGGTGGAATCTTTGGGTCATGTAGGATTAAATCTTTATACTTCACCAGTGTCTGCCACTTGAGGCGAGACTCACAAAATGTTTTAAAGCTGTGTTAAATTACTAGACAACAATCAAAATAAATATTATATATTAATTGCTTAATTGAAATATTTATCAAGTTGTTTAGGATTGTACATTTTTTAAATTCATTTAATGAACTGTGTTTAATCAAGTTTTATAAATATGACTTATAATATTTAAAAAAATCTTTAGACATTCGAAAGTCTCTGCTATAATAAACTGGCGTTGAGACTCATTGGCGTGCACACCATACATGCAAATAAGCACTGCTTACCCTCTCCAGATAACAACTAAACCTACATTGTTTAATTTTTACTTACATACTTCTAATCGAATATAATCGTATATAATATCAATACAATTGATTAATTGTTTACAGAAATTTAATAATATGTCATTTGATTTAAGATTAGGTAAAATTGTTTAAGTGCCATCTATAAACAGAATACGAAATATTTTTGATCGGCCGCTGCTAACTGCTAACGCCGCTATCCAGGAAGAGCTGCCTTGGTCACAGCTACTCTTTGCATATTTTACATACAAATAATCTCAAGGACGATATACAAATTTCGTGTTGTATGCAGAAAATGTTTGTATGTGTGTCTGCAAAAACTATGCATGTGTAAGTTCGAGAGGCACTGCTTCTTTAATCCTATTCTTTTAAAATGTCAAATGAATTGAGACTATTTGATTGGTTAGTTCAGATATATATACTGTTCAGATATTCTTTGGCCATTTTGTTATTATAGATTATTGGCATTTGTCTGTCCAAGAGCAAGTGCATAAGTTTTAATTAGCTAATGAGTGAATTGTTTCGATTACGGAAAATTTTAGTTGTGAGCTCTGTGCTGGTGACGTGTGTTTAAAGAAATTAATTACGAGTACATTTTCAATTGTCTTTTGAATTTGACGTTGTTGTTTGATGATAAAATAAAAATTATTAATTAGAAAGGGAAGGTGTGTGTGATCAGTTTAGATTTAACTACAAAGAAGTTTTAATTATCTAGCAGGTTGTGTACACAAAAATAAGTTATTTTGTGTTCCTTGTTTGTTGTTTTCAAAGAATAATAATAAGAATGTTTGGATCTCCACTGGATTCCGATTAAAATAACTTTTATAAAGATGAAAAGACCGTAATCTTTTTAGGGCCCATCCTCACTATAAAGCCGTTCACAGTTCATTCTCGATCCAATCTGGGTTTGATAAAAGGTTAAGAAGAAAAAGTATATTTGTGCATTGATACTATCCGTAAGAATCAAGTGTCGCTTGAATCCAGGGCCGATCACGATCAGCTTCGAAGAAGTTTTGTTTTGTCATTTGTCACGACATGTACCAATTGTGTGAAAATTGTTTCGGGTTCAGTCAGCCTCAGATATTACCCGCTGAAGCGATGAGTACCTACATCATATGCAATTCACGTAATTATTCAATGCTTTCATTATGATTTACTTTTGTGACCCTGACTGAAAAAAAATAACTTAACAAATGTAGATTGAAATAATTGATTTTCTAAGGTTATTAATCGTCTACGGGTCACATAGTATACATCCGACTTTAATTATTATTGACCATTCAAAACTGATTCGTGAGATCAGTTAGATTGTATAATGTGAACATACGACTTCACCAGACCGACATCGGATCGTGAACGATCTGTGAACGGCTTTATTGTGAGGATCGGCCCTTAAGGTACTTCCGTGGCTCAGAGGTAGTTGATAGATTTATAAAATATAAAGATGTTAGTTCTGATCGGACTGTAAATTTATGCGCAAATATTATCAATGTTTAAATGAAATTTATAATTCCGGATTTATACTCCCGACGTTTGCAGCAACCGTCATCAAGGCACACATCTCGTCAGCCCGTTAAAAATAATAATTTCATTAAAATAAATACTCGCAAAAGTATTATGTATGATAGATCTCATTATTATCAAAGTCTGAGAGGAGGAAGCTATGATGAAAATTGGTATTTTATTTATCGAACATATTCTGCTTTCCCTACCCCAAATCTCTGTGCACGGCCTTGTTGAGACTGAAAAGTGATGAGATCTCTCTGGAGAAAACAGTTCAGCTGTAGTATACGGAAGTAAAAGTTGAATACATCATCATCATCATCATCAGCCTATCGGTGCCCACTGCTGAGCAAAGGCCTTTTCTCACATGGAGAAGAATTGAGCATTACTCACCAAGCTTGCTCAAGGCGGGTTGGCGATTTCAAACTTATAATTTGAAATTATAAGCCCAGGTTTCCTTATTATGTTTTCCTTCACCGTCTATAAGCCGTGTCTAAAAACTCTTAGAGAGTACATATGACTCTAAAAAATCACATGCCAACAGGCGGGCCTTCAACCTCCTGGGAACCACATCTTTAATATTGAATACACGGTAGGAAAGAATTAACAACCAAAAATGTTATTAAGATTCTGTCATACACCGAGCACTCAATCGAGTGAATGTTCAT
>DVQP01001146.1:0-16928 GCA_018231745.1 Danaus eresimus | reverse complement strand
AAACTATTGTTAGTTTATTTTTAATAATGTTAAAGATTCACTGCCACAAACGATCGGTTTGCAAAAAAGACAAAGTTTTCCTGAGACAAATGTTGGAAATAAATCGCAATAGATTACCGTCTCTCTAACAGATGAGTTTAAATATAAAGGTCTGCATGTATTATCTGGGACGTAGAATACATCTTATTCGTTACTTTGCTAGTTTGAATTATATTTGCTTCTTCACGTGTCATTGGAATTCGATCAATATATTTAATAAAGAAATATCTATTCGTTACTGACATCAATTTAAGCAATATACACAAGGTTTGAAATTATAATATCTTTTTCTTGAAATGTATGTTGATTTATTAAGCACGAATTTCAGTGCTTTGGGACCAGTAAAATATGATGTTGCCAATGAATCTCATTTTCTTGAAGTAGGCAGTGTTCTTATAACTGTGAATAACAATGTTACTTCTTAATAAAGGTTATAGAAATAACGAAAGTGAAAAGGGGCTTTACGTTCGTAGTTGGTTTTACTCTCTATCCCAAATCCAATATCATAACATTGGGTTTGTTTAGTATTTTATTATAGGTATCACAACATGTTTTCAGACATTTATATATATAAAAAAAATAATTGCATTAACAGACAAATATCTTTTGTATGGCCCCAAAGATCTACGATAAAATTCCGAATACTTATAAAACATTAAATATTGCTTTATTCAAAAAGAGATTAAGGGAACTTTTAAACAAAAGAGCATACTACAGCATTAAGAAATATTTAGATGATGATAATCTTTAAATTATGATTTTTTAATACTTATATATATTAATAGAATAATAGAATTAACATATAATAATTTTTTTTTATATATTTAATAATAAAATTATATAATTCGTACGCCTGTAATGGCAGGGCATATTGATACATAAAATTGTTATTACTTGTAAGATCTACTAAGAACACATGTTTCATGCAAATAATGATGATGACGATGAGCAAAATTAGGTTTCGTAGTTCCGATACCCTTAAGAATGACGCGATACCTAAGTCCCATTCTAGATAATTTTATGGGTCACAAAATTATTAAAACAGGTTGTAGTATATATTATGAACCACTTACGGTTTCGATAAATTCAAGGCAAAAGTTAATATGATATCATTTGGGTAGTGCTAGTTTCATTTCCACCTCCTATTGGCAATATAGAGCAGCGCTAATCAGTTCATATAGAAAAATTTCTTACGACTACAGAATATAGAATATTAAATAGGTATTTATGTTAGCGGTATCATATTAGAGATTTTTTACAGGCAATGCATGTCTGTATTACTTTTATAAGAATATGATATTTTAAAGGACCTTTTGAACATTATCGCATAGCCATACATCGCTCAATCACTCATTCCATTTACATTTCTAATTAGAGCATTACCCGTGTGTCCGTAGCATCGATAAGCATATCGTAATTACTGCGATCTACTTAACATTACAGATTAGATTACAAATAAAGCTTTCGAATCGTTATTGGATAACCAACAGCGCGTGTCATGGACAAACAAGACGATACTTGATGATTTACTTAGAATTTATACGTTTACGATAAATGTACCATTCAATATTTTCAGTTGAGATTCAAAATGTCGATCAGAACTTTATAAAATCGTATCTTGGTCGTAGTGCTGTGTACACATGTCATATCGATATCGATATATTGACAGGATTGACCGCCGCGACGTAGCGGAAGGGGACCGGGTCGATCCAGACTTGTTAGATCGTGCGGTGCGGCTCCTTCAGCTTCAGAAACTAGACCGCATTTACTCCTACCACTCACGACCAAGGTACGATATCGATGTTTTCCCCACCCCAATCCCATATTGTCTGTAGGGATTAAAAACACATTTTGTCTCTGTAGACTTCAAACTCTATGTATGGTATGGTATGGTATGGTCTAAGTAGTTTTTGTAGTTTTTTAGGGTATATGCGTTCTATCGTATGAAACTTTTATGAATTGTCAGTTATCGGACATATGCGGTGCTAAGTCATGTGATCATTAATTACAATATTACATAGGTCTGATATAATTCGCCTTTCAATTAGATAGTAAGCACAGATTGTTTTAATCAATAAGCATATAAATTACACATGAAAATTTATAAGTGTTTTAAATTAGAAACGTACCTACGTTATGAATATTTAATACGTAAGTGTACTGTCTGTAACGGTATCCTATCTTGTTCGTTCGGCATGCAGTAGTTTTCGAATCGAACTCGTAATCAAATTTCCTTGTTACAATGTTTATATGGGCTAAGTTGGAACTAGCAAATTGAATGAGTAAATAAAAGGCGTTTCACATTACAGGTGAAGTTTAAAATGTTCAAAGTGTGTTTATTTTATATCGTATGGGTTGTATTAAATTACAAGGGATATAACAAATCCTTAACTTCAATATTCGTTACATTTAATTTGGTTTACGATTTCACAGTTTGAAATTACATTTTGTTTTTGTTAGATAACTATTTGGAATTTGAAGACTTTGAAGGCAATGTAAATTTTTGAGCTAAATATTTTTTAATACAAAATATCCACTTAAAAAGTCAATATGACTATCAGAGTTAAAAAAATTCTTATGGTTTTCAGTATCTATTATAACTAATAATATTATTTATACTTACTACGATAAATTAAGAAGATGAAAAAAATCGACCCTCTTATTTTATAATTCAGATATTTTACATTGAATTAGTATATTATGAAGATTGAGAAAATTATATTTTCGTTCCACAGATTCGGAAAACGTTCTGACGCCTTCGCCAACTGGGCTAAGGATCTTGAGGTAAGCCATATTTGTAATAATTATTGTAGTATAATAATATATTAATAAAGCACTTAGGAATCTTTATAATTGCGCCGATTGTTTAGAAATTAATCTGACACCATCCGTAGATATCAAAGAATCAAAAGAAATTGTAGCCTGTTGGATGTTTATGTTAATTGATGGTATTGAACAAATAAACATTTAATTAACTTCCATTAATTAATTAAATGTACTTCAATATATATTTTATCATCGAAATTTGAGTTTATTTTCGATATGAGATTCTCATTTTCCAAAGTAATGTTTGCTATAAAAAAACTCAATGTGATCGTAAATATTTTGTTCGAGAAAATTTAGCTTCGAATCAATATAATATATAATGGTATATTAAATATTTTTAGCGTATTAAAAGGTCTTTTGTTCTGAAAACGATAGCTCTGCTAAACATAGCATAAAATAATAAGCTGAGATAAAAAGAAACATTGCTCTATTAGGATTATTATTTATAGAAGTTAGTTGTAAATGATAGTTCGGATCCGTTATAGCTCTCCTGTTTCTATACTACGTATGTAAATTGTGTTAAAGTTTGACTTTAATAGGAAACGCAGCTTTGAAAGCAATGAATACAATGCAATTGAGGTAATGGGAATATTCTCAGATGTTAATTACAATATGTTTATGTTTGAAAGCTTCTTGTAGTATAGAAACAATTAAAGAGCTTAGTTTACGCTAGTATGAGAAATAGAAAGACTAAATGAAAAGAGAATGAGATGACGAGGAAAAGCGTAAATTGTTTTTATTTTTATGGAGTGACTTAGCTGAAGTATAAGTAAAATCACTGAACTAAAAATCTGTACTTTTAAAAATTAATGCAAAGAAGTTTTAAATTTTTCCTTAACCCAGCTATTTTATATTATAATATAAACAGTCTTCAATGTCATATATAATATAATATAATGATTTGAATCATTTCTTGTTACATTCTTAAAAAAAATATTACATTTTATGGTTCCGAAATTTTTTTATGTACGAATTTCTATTACTATAGGGTAAAGCATATTACTGAGAAAGAGGAACAGTAGACTTCGTTTTCAATGCAATTTAAAGACTATTTTATTCAGTTATTCCGTGATATATTGAAGAATCAAAAGCTTTCATATTGAAATATCTCAATCGTTATTACCGACTTTTATTTGACGTAGAATTTATATTTCAAGGAGATTTTAAAATCTTTTATGAATAAAGGATCGATATTGAATAATGATTTATTTATCTTTGTGAAAACTTACTACGTAAGAAACTATATTATTGGTTTGTTAACAAACATTTTCATTAAAATTTCACAAATGTAATATAAATGTTTGTTGTAGTTCTCATAATATCAGTTACAAAGAATATTTCAGTATATGTAGGTTTTTCAATCGGATATCATCTCTTATAAGTTAATAAAATGTGAACAAATTAATTTTTTACATTTGATTGAATTCGTTTATTGGGGCGATAAGTGGGGGATTTAAAATGTGTGCTATAATTATGGTTAACATTAATTAGTAAGAACTGATTACCTAACATATAGTAAAAGTGATACTACTTAATGTTACCACCATAATAAAGTTATGCGATTTAAATTAAGAGAATAACACCAAATTCAAACAAACAACATTAAATAAGTTTCGTAAAATATCTTATCTAAGTAATTATCTATACTAATGTGGTTAAGAAATTATAAAACTTAGTGAGGAGAACTAAACATTAACAATAGTCCTAAACATAATATTAGGTCAATTATATTAAGTAAATAGTTTAAATATATATCGTTAGTTTTGTTAATTCCCAAATATGTTTTGTTACATTTGAAAATTTTTGCGACAATAAATCTTTTAAAATTACACTGTATAGCAGAAAGGCTGCGAAGCATAATAAATTTTAACGAAATTATCAAATTTTCGTAGACAATAGATAATGCAATTATTTTAATGAATTATTGAATAACATTTTAATAGCAATAACTATTCGGGTTCACTTGCGGGCGGGTATAATTAGTTTACATTTCGCCGCAGATAGGAAACAAGTGGATTATGTTTGAAGATTATTCATAATAATAATATTGATATAATTTTATTTAATTAAATTTATTACTCGTTTTAATTTTAATAGCGCATTTCAAAAGCATGGTGTCTTAAAAAAAAAAAACAACATTAAAAAAGGTTTGTTCTTCACAACTCATGATTTATTTCCGTAACAACAAAAATATATTTATTCATTAATACGATGGTTAAAAAGAACGATTGAAAAATATAGATATATGTCTACGTACCTATATGTAAGAGCGAAAAACCATCTTGTTGTTATAACTCTTGCATACACGCGTTTACGGAGATAGTGAAAGTTGAGATACAAAAAATTTTTTTTTATTAAAGATATGTATTCCTTGTCAGAATTTTTCTAGTAATAATTCAAGGTGACAGCTGATGTAGAAATCCATAATAAAAAATATTGTTTATTCATTAGAAGGCTAAATGGACATCTGACAGATAATGGACACAATGGAAGAGGAATTGCATTCTTTCTTACATTTTTTTTCTCGCGGTAACCTAATAATTTAACACATGTACATTTCCGTCGAAATGAATAATAAAATACATACATATAACATAACTGCTAATTTGTAACTTATGTTGTTTTAGGTTAGATCGTATAGGTCAAAAATATTAGTAGCCTTAATTTTAAATAAAACTAATATTTTCGCATCACTATTCGTTAATTTATTATTTTAAAACTCCCGACGTTTCGGTTACTATGCAGCAACCGTGATCAGGGCTAGAAGAAATAAAAAATTTCAAGTCGTTTAACAATATTATAATGCGTAGTAATCCGAAAATTTTACTCTTATTAAATCTATACTTGCGAAAATTTTACATGCCATTAGCTTTAACTTTTTTTATAATTAAAAGCAGTTTAAAGTTCATTTTCTTCGGCGTTCCGTCTTTTGTTGACTTAGACTATAGTTTATGTAGTCTTTTTTGTAATTATATTATAATAGCTATATTAATTTTAGTACTATTATTTCTCAGAAGCCGGACATACCGGCGTGGTTAGCTTACGCCAGGAGGAGATGAAAGGTTTGCAGTCATCGAGTCAATACCATCTCAACAATTTACTGTCATTCCTGCAGCACTTAATGGTTATGAAATAGTGTATTTCCTTTTCAACTCATTTCTTATTCGGTAGCATGTAATACTTATTTATTTCCTTGTATAATTTTATCTGTTTATAAAATTTTCAAATCGATTTATAAATGTCACGTATAGCACACTACTTGTAACATTTGAATAAATAATAATAATGAATAAAGGCATCGATAAAACGTAAATTTATATGGTTGTTTTTTTTTTTTATAAATGTGACTTAATTTATTTTAGTTCTGTTGTATTAAATGTGATTTCTCCTCATCCTTGCATATTATTTTTGTCACGAACAATATTCGTCAGTGGAAAATGTTCATTCGAGATGATTATAACCACACTTTACCAATTTCTTAAAACAAGTCATACCAAAAAGTGAAAATAGTCTTATTGTAAGAAAATTTGTTCTATAGTATGCTAAATATACTTTTTGCAACTACTAGGTAATATGTTGTATTGTGTGTATTATGAATTGCATACTAAGGTTAAGTGGAAAGCATGAAAGCTCCGAATAGAAAATGTTATCCAGGACACTAGCTAATGCCTTAATTGAAGGGCTTTTTAAAAATGTGCAAGAATTATTTCATGTAAGTCAACATTTAAATTATAAAAAAAAAATAGATTATGATCTACTAAGTTAGATTTCTGTATAAATAAACAAAATATTCCGTACAAAACGAAAAAAACGTAACATGAATGAAGTGTTTAAAATTTTTATAAAAACCCCAAAATACTACATTTAGCTTGTGAATGCATGCACAATAAAATAGGTTGATAATGCGTCAAGAAAAGAATGTAGCATGTACAATGGGAATTAAACTTTGACAATTTAATTTAATTTTAATTCTTAGATTTGAAGAGAAGAAAATGAAACCAACATTTGATGTTTTACCATTTATCTGATCTAATTCTGTGTCAGTACATCAAGGTGTCTTTAAATAAGTGACTAGCTTATGGATAAGCACAAAAAAGTTATTTATTTAATAGTACAGAAATGCGTTTCACATTTGAAATTGACAAGAATCTCCACTCAAGCACCTATTTTCATACAACCGTACATTTATTTAAACGAATTCATAATTTATCATACTTAAATAATTTATGTGACTACATGTAATATTATACTATGTTACCTGAAAAAATACAAGCCATAACTATTGCCAAAAGACAGTCATAATCCGTAAAGGTACGAGAAGAATGCAATAAAGTATCTTATTCAGAATAAATTTTAAATATTCGTCTACAATGATATCTAAGACAAAAATATGAAGAAAGATGTTTGAGTACTTTTTATAGTTATTTATGAATTAAATTAAGAGGGGTTAAATGATCGAATCTACTATATTAAATAGTAAAACTAGAATGATTTTAGCATCTAACAAATATAAAGTAAGACATCTAAGAACAGCTACTAGAGAGACTAAATTACATATAATAGATACAGGAGAATAGATTAGACGGATGGAAATTCTGGGGCATTCGCATAATTATGCTAAGTCTACGTTTTAATCACTAAAGGGTAAATACGAATACGAAGGACATTAAAAGACTTGAAATTTTTGTCTCATAGTTTTGGCAACTTGGAAACTATGTACATCAAGTACCTTAATTAAAGATGTTCTATACTATGAAACAAAATATACAACCATTTGACTTAAACAGTAAATATTATTACAAAATACTGTTGATATTAAACTAAGTACTTAAATTACATACAACTAAGAGTACAAATTAACTGGTTAGTTATTCTACTTACGTCTAAACCTTTAGTTTATTTAGATTTAGTTGTACGATGTACACTAAGATTTTTGGGATACCTCTGATTAAGGATTATGATAAAAAACAATGTGTAGAAGCTTATTTTTAGCATTTAGAAAATCATTCTTTTGTCCAGGCACAGCTTTTGATTTTAGACAGGCATACATCAATACAGTCACAGCGCAAATCTCATATTCATTACATAAATCCCCTATTTACAATACATATATACCTAAAAAATTATAAACAATTAGTGCATATTAACCTAACAATCAACAATGAACGTGCTAGAAATTTGACTTGGAGTTTATTCAGTAGAAATTTAATAGTTTTGTTATGGGCGTGAATATAAAAATATGCGAAAAGTCTTTGTGCCTTAAACATTACATAACAACACTGCTTATAAAGAACGATTATTGACAGATGACACTTCATTCAATCGATTGTGAACATTAATTTTATCTTCTATTTTAGTATCATCAGGACCTTCTTTAAGAAGCTCCCAAAGATTATTTTTGTCTAAAATTTCGTACCCTTCTCTATTTTCAGGTGCGATATCTGATTTTGTAGGGATATTGTTAGATTTAGTCGTTTCTGAAACAGGAGTGAATGGTATTTTATGAATTTCCTTATTAATAGATTTTAAAGATTTTGATATATATTTTTCGTTCGAGTCTAATCTTATTTTTGTCGTGTTAAGAACAATTTCAGGTTTTGTGGTTTTATTATTTTTCACAGACTTCTCATTAGTGTTATTCGTATTTATGTTGGGCTTCTTAATTTGTGTCTTAGGCTTGGGTTTCTTCGTCCTATAGTGTATTGTTTTAATATTGCTTTTTGTGATTGCTGTTATTGAGTGAGGGACTGTAGTTATTTCTGGTTGAGTGGAAATAAGAGATTTATCGGACTTAATTTTGTCTTCAGTAACACTTCTTGGAGTTATAATAGTAGAATCTGTATTAAATACTGTAACAGTCCTCAAATCTGTTTTAATAGTAGATGAAATATCGTGTTCAGGAGTTTTTGTTTCAGAACTAGTTATACCTTTTAGTGGTGATGTAGTCGTAGTCAAATCTTTTATTGTGGAAGTTTCTTTATCTTTATAAACCGGTTTCATAGTTTTTATAAGACCCAAATCATCAGGGATCTTAGGTTTTGAAAAGAATTTTTCATGTTTATCCCCATAGGTTGCTTTTAAAGTACCTTTACGTCGTGGCAATGGTTTTTTATTGAAATCAGGTTTTTTAGCATAATTTTTACTAATAGGAAGCTTTTGTACTATGAGTTCACCATTTACTATAGGGAAAGAAGGCAGAATGTTATTATTGATATTTTGATTTTCAGTTTGCGTTGCATATGTTATAGTGGGAATGATTATTGGATCATCAGCATTTAAAGTTAACGTGGCATTAGATACTTTTGATGTATCATTTCTAGGGGCTGGTATACTTGTTGTTGATATATCTTGGGTTTCTATGTTGATTGAAGTTGAGGATAAAGTAGATGGTAAGTCACTTTGAATCTCTGTTACGATATCTGTTGTTGATATCTTATAGTCAGTTGTTAAAGTTGGTTCTGTAATTTTTACTGTTGTCGTCTCCTCTGTTGTTGTTGATTCCATCATTTTCTTGTAATCCTTTCTAAATTCATAATCTCTACTACATATACGTCCACATTCACAAATATTGTCAATATTTGTGTTTGTTTTTAGACTGGCACGTTGAGTTTTATCGAACCAAGTTATAAAATCGTCATCTGTGATACCCCTTAAGAGAGGACTTCCAGGTCTCGCGTGGAAGAATGTTTCAACAGCTAAATCTGGTCTGCTTGAAGGATAAATTTTAGCAAATGCTGGACGTAGGCTTGTTATGACGAATTTTGATCTCGCCTCGTAAGTTACGCAAACCGGACAAGTAGAGCTTATCTGGAATTCAAGTATATATCATATAATAAATATAATTCACAGAAAAGTTTTTCTAAAACATTTTTTTTTATTTTTTTTTAACAGTTGGGTGTTCCTGGGACCTAACAATCTTAATTTAGTTATATATATTTGAATATTGGAAATACTTACATTAGTAAATACAAACCACACTGATTCGCCACGCGAACCGTAATGTAAGTCAGCAAACGTGGCCCCATCAAGAACAACAGGATTTACTGAATGTAACTCATAACCAGAGAAAAGAGAGGATTCTAAACGAAGAATTCCAGATCGCTCTTTTCCTTTCCATCTAAAAGTAGCATATAATGAGGTAACATATTTTTTCAATTATAAGACCGATTTCATTTTTTTCAATAAATTCACTTATATTGATAGTAGTACTTACTTGAAGCAGGTTTTAATGATCAATGTCGGCAAGTTTCCTTGCAAATCTTCAATGCTGCTTCGTTCAGGTCTTATCTCTTCAATGATAGCTGCTTGGATGTTCAGCAGCGCATTTTCCGCTTTTGGATTATATGTCGAATATGATATTGTGCCCTGGAAAAGTGTGCAAATGTACAATATACTTTTTATGCGCATTCTCAAAGTTGATAACGAAAGTATTTGTATTAAATTTTGCCTAAGGGACGCTATTTCTTACAGGCAACAATTATATGCACTTTCATACAAATAATTACTTATTTCATAAGAGAAAGAGAGTAATCTGGATTACCGTAAGCAGACAGTCGACATACTAATCCTTGACTATCCTTTTATATATCAAAAATAATAATCGGACTGGATGCAGAAAAAACTGTTAGATTTTTAAATATAAAAAAGTATCCACAAAAAGCCAGTTTAATTAATAGACGTCTGTAACTATGAAATTGATTATAACCTGTACTGTGGCACATCCGGCGCCGGTGGCGTATACGAACACCTTGGTAGGTAGACCTGGCAGTTGTAGTGGCCGAGGAGGTGTCAACGCGCGTAGTTCTAATGTGTCTGTTAATTCCATTCCAGCTGTTGCCAGAGAAACTGTCAGTGCTCTATGTCTGTAAGTTAAGGGAGATTGCATGTATAATACTACAATATCTAATTCAAAAAAATATTTGAGCATCTTCATTCTGAGAAATATTGTTATGTTATTACTTTTAAGACGGCATTATATTGAATTGTTGCCTCCTTGGATTTATATAATTTCCATAGCTTGATCTGTAACGGTTAGGGAGTACTAATACCTATGTCATTAATTTATTATATATGCTTTGCATCTGTTTTGTTAGCCTTATGAGTTAAGTTCTTTCTTTCTAAAAACTCTTGAATATACAATTATTTTAAAGAACTGTCTAGCTAATTAGCTACAATATCAAAATAATTCAGTACATATATTTGAAAGTATTTACAATCAGAAAAACGATGGCCATATTTTCATTAATACCTGTCATGAGCTAATGCAGCATACTGTGCAGCTGCTTTTGTAGCTTGGTACGCTAAACTGGGATGCCTTTGTAAAGTTGAAGCCCGATAGTATAAGAACCGAGCTGCAGCTTCTCCTTCCGCTAAGGCTCCTCGCGCACACGCAGCTAGTAACACACGCACGCCAGCCACATACTGCTCCATTGTTACCGCTTCTGTATAATCAAAAAAATTACGGGGACTTTAATTACTTCAATTTCATTCAAATTTATATTTACTATTTATTTAAATACTCCCATTTTCTTTGTATTTACTTGTAGAAAAAATTAATGTGTAAAGTAAAGAAAACCAAACTAAAAATAGAAAATAAATTTATTTTAAAAAAGCGTGGGGTGCTTTTTAAGATATTATCGAAATGATAATCACTCTACTCACATTTGTCAATAAAATATTCATAACTATTGACACCATGCACCCCACGCTTTTTTAAAATAAATTTATTAAAATTTGTTTTCTATTTTTTAATTTGCTTTTCTATAAAAAACGTGTTTTGTAGTATTTTTAAACTATTATTATTTTCTCCTTTTTAGCTTGGTTTATTTATAATAACTTAAATAAATGTACAAAGTGTGCACGAAATCTGGCCGTTTAAAGTGGGTCAAAATCGCGACCAAAGAAGTCGGTTACAAACAAACATACAAACATACTTGTGAAGCTTATAAAAAGCGTGTAATATAAAGAATAATACTTTAATACTAATTCGTCTTCAATAATATAAATACAATAAAATTATAGTATATATTTAAATATCATCTCAGTATGTTACAATTGAATGCTATATTTTTACCATAGGAAGTCGTTTTGATGTTTCTAGAGGTTTCTTCAAGGAGCCAATCAGCTGCATCCTTTCTTGGAGCTGGCCATCCGAACTCTCCTTCTTCAGTAGTTGATGCATTACGTAATATAAGTAACGCTTCAGGTACGATAGGACTTCTAAAAATTATTATTTACATTTTTTAAATTAATCATTTTTTACAAATCATCAACATCTATAACTAAAACTATCGCATTTTATAGTTTGACTATTTAAATAAAAGATTTAAAAACCTTTCTATTATAATTAAATACTAAAACATTTACATACGTTACTTTAAAGATTGCGATAGAAAGTAGTAAGTGAGAAGTAATACCTTGCCAAAACGAGCGCGAAAACAGTGGCTGCTAAAGTGGCTGGCGAGGTAAGATTCCGGATATTATTTTCTAAGTACGTTTGCGCTAGTTTTGCAACATCTGCATCTACCTGAAATTTTTTATATTTGTATTTATTTATATTTTTTTAACTATTATTTGAAGAAATGTAAAAAAAAAACAAAAATACTTATTAAAAGCAGTTATTTAAAGGTCCTTACTTGATTTTCTACTCCGACTTCTAGTAATGATACCAAAGTTTCTGCTGTTACTTCTACTGTTCTCTCATATTCAATTACTTCTTGCGTCATATTACCATCTTTGTCATAATAATAGTATTCATTTACATCAAACTCAGCGTCTGTGCCGTTTACATTTTTTATTTCAACAGGATAATAATCGACTTCCTTGTCTGCAGCGAGTGGGGTAAAGGATCCATCTGGATTTTGCCTAGCTTGTATCCAAGATTTTATGGATTGTAGAAGTTCCGGATCCACTGGGTAGTATGATTGAATTTTGTTTAAAATTTCTAAGATTTTGATTGTAGATAAATGACTGCTCACTGCTGGATGATCGCTGAATGAGTTATCGCTTTTACGAAATGAAAGTAATATTTGGACCTGCAAGATTTTTTGAGGATTGGTCAATTAGGTCAATTTATATTTAGTTATTAAATGAAAAATTATAAAAACTCAGTTACTTACTTGTTCAGGTAGCTTATTCAATATCCTTTCCTTCTCTACTTCGTCAACTAGGTGAGGTATATGTTCCAATGCTAATAACGGTGCCAAACTAGCTGAAGCTGCTGATAATTGAGAATCTTTCCATACATCTGACCATATATCTGAAGCATCCGTTTGGAAACTATATAAAGGAAGATGAAGACCTCCGGAAATTAATAACGTCCCACTAGCTGAACCAGGTACCACTCCATGGGGTAGACCTAATTCTAATACTTGGGAAAATCCAGCTTCTTCATTGAAGTTCCATATTCTAAAACAAAATAATATATCATTAATGTTACATACCAAAATCAGCTCTTATAATAAAAATATGCTTTATCCTCAATGGGATATTAGAAACACAGCGTTAAATACAAACAAAAAAGTCTTTGCTTCCTAAACTCACCTAAAATCAGCTTGATCTCCCCAAAGCGCACTAAAACCGACATACTTAATCCTCATATCTGCTGTGAGTGGCCATACTAACAACCTTCTTTCTGAAGGAGATGCTCCTCTACCGACGGAAAGACGACCGCCCTCCCACCATACCCACCAAGCGCACCAAGAGTCCTCGCCAGAGCAGTCCGCGTCGCTTTCAGTTTGTTCCGCACTGGCAAGATGTACATCATAACCTGACAAATGCAGTCATCAAAAAATTATTGTAGAATTATAGTTAATTATTACTATTTCTTAGCAGTCTGGGAACAAACAACTGATCTTCAATGATTTTACCATGTTTTCCTTTCGCAATCCATACTCGACTCCTCTCGATCACAACTCTATACATATCATCGGATGGTTCCCTTACAGCCGATAATGCAACATGTGCTGCGCCCTGAGCCTTCAATTCTAATACAAGACCTGCCCTGTTTCGAGGTGCTGCCACCCATTGCCACTCCCATGAACCACGGGAAGAAACCGCAAGATGTTCTGAAATAAAGGATAATGTAGGTTTAAAGTTAATTTTCACAAAATAATTATGTGTGTATCGTGTTTTTAAATAGTTCACTATCTTTTATTCATATTTTTTTTACATTATTATAATTATATTATACATTATACCATATAAGACAAGAAATTATTATTTTATTAGAATTTCGATGGAAATCTGCATATTATTTTAATGATGCATGATCTAGTTGACATAAATTGATTATAAGAAAATCCTATTATCTAACTGTTTTAGTTAACGTATTAATTGAACTGACATGTTCCTGAAAATTATTTTAATGTAATAACAATCCTTTAAGATACTCTTATTTGATTACAGGTACCATTACCCAATGATAAGGCAATGTCAAAAATCTAACGTAATTTATGGGCGGGCAGCTTTACTGTCTTTAAAAATGGTTTATTTTAAATATTTTATTTAATCCTTTATAAATAAATGGAAATTCACTTTATTTCAACTGCTTTGAAAATAACT
This sequence comes from Danaus eresimus, assembly GCA_018231745.1. Classification (NCBI taxonomy): domain Eukaryota; kingdom Metazoa; phylum Arthropoda; class Insecta; order Lepidoptera; family Nymphalidae; genus Danaus; species Danaus eresimus. The sequence goes on along the minus strand of DVQP01001146.1, from coordinate 2,501 downwards.
CTATATGGGAAACTATCTCTTTTATCTTACTTAAAATACTTTGGTTTTATTAATATATTGGTTAATTTTTTGAATTATTTATGACATATTACTTGACTTACGTAATAGAAACTAATTTATCTCTGTCTTTTTGATACAGTTCAACAAAGCATTGTTTGAATATTATTTTCATAAATAACTCCTCTTAGCCGATAACAAAATAAATTGTAAAATTATCTTTTGTTTCTTTAAAAAGTATTAAGTTGTTTTAAGTAAGAGGCTATTATAAAAATTTTCTAATCCCAGTTGCCATTTTATTTTTCATCTCGTATCCATTTTAACTTTTCTATACAAAAATTTTATAAAACTGAAACCATTTTACCCTAATACCTTTACTATTCTCGACAATTCTGGCGTATTCTATTTGTACTAATCTAAGACTCTTCTTGACAAATTAGATACCCTCAAAAGTTTCGTGTGCGATTTATGTTAGCATTACCTAAGTCCACGGTTTAGACTTTCGTCATCAACTCAAATGACCACATATTTTAATTTCTTTTAGTATTCATATGTTGTCGCTATATTAATCTGATTTTTAATTTATCAAATAGACAAATTTATATTTATAATCATATGTTTATAAAATTATTTCCATCTCCAAGTTCTTGACGGATATGTGTCGCGGTTATTATAGTAGCTATTGGAAATATCGCAACTGCTTGTTAATAATTTAAAGAAGAATTACAGAAACCCTATTTGTTTCTGTGTACGTAATTTGTTCGATGTATAGGTATTTTTTTTAAATGTTCCATATTTATTAACTCGTGTATTCATTCACTCATTCATTCTCATAATAAAAAAATTGTATAAAATACTGTATGCCGAAATAACGCATCTTACTTAAAAAATACCTTAGTTATTAAATTACAAGATAAAGAGATGTTCATTTTTATAAAATATTTTAATATAACAAATCCAATTGACATACTAACCGTTAGCACAGAAGTATGCGCTTTGAGTATCGCTGCGATGTAGTCCCTCTGGTAGAACCAATACACTCGCTGATCGAATTACAGAACCGACAAGGGTCTCGTTGTTGAATGACGTGTAAGACACCGTACAGTTATCGGCACTATATCCAGTTACTTCCACTGGAATATTAAAGATTCTTTTTACTTTTGTGTTTTCATACGGCTGAAATTGTAGAGATTTGCTTCTTTATGTCTATAGTTGTATATCTTTATACAACATGTTTTTGATGATTAGTTAAACAATTTACGTACTGTTATTTTCCTTATTGGCAAAATTTTTGTACATATTTTCACTTAAAAGTAAGATACAAATATGAAAATTAAACCTAAACTTCAATAAAGTTTACGGTATAAGAAAATTTTTGGGTGAAAATATATTATTATATATATTGCATGTAAAAGAAGGAGAGGAAGACGCGAAGGAAGTTATGAAATAAGAAAATTAAATCTTGTCAGTGGAGATAAAACTTCAAATTAGTGCTTCGTCTTTATGAATCCATATATGAAATTTGGTAAATATGTCATAGGAAATAAAACAGCTTCTTAAAATTGTCGAAAGTGAAAGTATGGCAATTTATTAAAGTATAAATAAGATTAGCAAGAAAAATAATGAAAAATGATATTGATGATAGTGAAGATTTCGGGTATCAGGTCCCTACAGTTTCTACAGTCTCTACAGTTCCCTATACTCCTCATTGAATAAGTCTCAAGCTATAATTTACGCTATGTATTCAATTTGTAAAACCTCTGCAAAAACCGATCAAATAGAACAAACATTTTGACACTACTTGTTTACACAAACGCTGAATAGATGTGTCGTAACACATTTTACATACAGATATACTTTTCTTCTAAAGGACATGCTTCTAAACTAAAATATATTTAAAAATAGGATAAAACAATAAAATATCTACTTTAAGTTAATTAAAAACGAAATTTTTAGACATAACACGCTTAATATTAGCAATATCGAAAACAAACACTCTGATATTGTCAAAAGGTTACGATGTCATAAAATATTTTACGAGGTTTAAACTATATTTTAATATGAAATTTAGTTACGACAATAAAACTATGTTCAGGATTTAATGTATTTATCATTCTCAAATCATTTTATATTTCCTTTCTTAGAACTCTTCAATTCATTCTATTGCCTCCATAAATGTAAATTTCACACTACGTACAGAAATTATTTTTCAAGGATTTCCAGGGACACCTTTTATTATCAAAGCAAGTAGAAATTTTTCAGCTACATCGCGAGAGCACACACGCCGGCAATGTAAACTCGTTCTTGGCAGAATATTTCCCAGCAACCCAAGTATATGAAATTGCATAACGTGACTTATAAGTTTCAGCAATAAAGAAGAAAGTTGTTCGCTGGCGGTTAGAAATGTTTTGAAATGTGATTTGGCTGGGTCATTGCTTTGTTGTTTGTGAAATATTGTTTCAAACATGTTACGTTTTGGCTGGCACTTTAAAGTTTTTTGTTTA